>VNJV01011706.1:0-46272 GCA_008042635.1 Drosophila nikananu
CTGGTTCATGACTCAATAATGCATAGAAGGAGATACAAAAAGGGTAAAGGGGAAAACAAAAAATAAAGATATAGTTTTTTTTTGCAACCCCCAAATACAGGATAGCATTTTTCCAACTAAATAAATTCTGCTGTGAAAACTCAAGCCAGCTTTTCCTTTTCGGACATGTAATCTGATATGGAAACTGACAACGCCGAGGCTGCCATGTTTATGGCATGCCACGCCTCTTCTTACTCCATATCTTCGCCTTGCATTTTCTTTCCTATTTTCTTACATTACAAAACAGAAATGCCAAGTTTTCCGCCATGTGGCAGGTGTTGGTTTGAGGTTGTGGGTGGGAGTTGCATTTGAAATCTTTATGCACTACTTACAATCCTTGACTCGGAAAATTTGCCCAGCACTATTCTTTTCGGGTTTATGACACTGAACGTTGCCGCTGCCACTTTGACCTCGTAGTAGGAGTTGGTGGTTAGATTTTGTAGGATCATCTGGAAAAAATGCATAGTTAGGGAAAGATATTAGTTTGATATATTAAACAGAATAGAATGGAGTTTTGTTTTACTTTTTAAAATAAGTAAATAATAAGTTACTAAAGTAAACTAGAAAATAAAACTTGAATCATAACAAACCTTTAATTCAAAGTATTTATTTTATTAACATTTATTTAAGTTTGTAATCGTTTGTTTCATTTTAAATCGTAACTTAACAAAATATTTAAAAGTTTATAATAGAAACCTTAAACCTAAGATTCCAATGACCCACTACTGAATTTATTTATTTCCCTCGACTCCATTAAGGCCTTGGTTTATTTTGAGACTATTTTTCGGCTTTGAATAAAATGTATTTTCCACTTCTGTTGGTTTCTATTTAACTTTTGGCCAAATCCGTTTCCCCCTTTGCATTCGTATATGTGTAAAAACAAACGTAGAAATTATTGCCATTCCTGTTGTTTAGTTGTTCAACAAAAACCTTGTTTGCCGCTCACAAAATATTTCAATTACAAAAATATTTTCCAAACTGACCGAAACAAAAGCAAACGATGTCGAAGTTGAGGCGACACTGCAGAGGCACAGCCCGGCTTCCAAAAAGATGGATAGTTCCAGAAGGGAAAGCGAGGAAAAACAAAAAAAAAAACAATCTGTGTTTTTTCCTCTCTCAGATATGGAAAAAGTCAGTTATGTGTATGATAACATTTTATTGTTGCGAAATTTGTTTGCCTCGCCGCATTCCCCACGACAAAACTTGTTGTATTTTTTCTATATTTTTCATATTTATTTACTCTTTTTTTGGGCGCCGAATAAGAAGAAAAGGCGGGAGCGAGCGCAGCACAAAGGCGGACAGGAAAAACAACATAAATTTAATTTATTTTCGCAGGTGGGTAAGCCCCATTCGTGCGGGTGCCTCTCTTCCTCCCTCTCCCCTTTTTGCAGCGGTTTTTGCAGCGGAAAAGTATGCAACACTTTTGGTCCTCGTGTGTGAATATCCTTTTTTTTTAGGTATAGAAATTTTTAGTAAAATATTTACAGCTGCCTCTTGGCTGTCGGGGTTTTTCTGTATGCCGTTTGTTGCATAAAAATGCAATTATTACTGGCCCGGGTATTTTATTCATATATATTTTTTTTGCTCTTCCTCTGCCTGTATCTGTCTGTATTAGGCAGTTTATCATAGAACTTTTCGTTTTTTAATGGGTGTATGTAGGTGGGTCCGGCCAAATAGCCGCGATAAGCCGACTCGATTGACATATCAGAGGGAGGACAACTTTATGTTGCCAACTTGGCAGGGCCATAAAAATGGTTGCTAACAACGCGGAAATATTTCTATATAGATATATATGTGGGAATATATATTTTGTCAGGCAAACCTGCACTTGAATTATGGCTGCCAGACTCCCAAAGGGTTTAAATAAGTGGTGGTTGTCGGGGAGGAGCGAAACATTCGGTAAAAAATGTCTACAAAGATATTTAAAAATATCACTATAATTGATACATATCGAAAATATCGTAACGATTTTTGATCGATGTTTTAAGTATGGAAAGATATTTTATATTATCAAAATCGATATTATCGAAAATAATCGAAGTTATTTATTTATTTTATTTTTTTTTATGGGAGATATAGATGAACGTTGTATACATTGATATTTTTTCTAAATGTCTATCTTCTAGATGTGATAGATACGTTAGATTGGAAATTATTAATATTCTGAATTTATATGGAAAAAGCCCCACTAGACTTTAGAAACTAATTTATGAAAAAATACATCTAAAAACTTGTATTTTTTAATTACATAATGTTTAAAAAGGGCTTTATAACCCCTAAAATCATATCAAATATTACTTCATAAAAACATTTCTCCATTGAATTCTCGAAAATAAACTTAAGTTCAAGTTTTCGACTTACCGCTGTCTCCAGTTCCTTGGCCGAGGCATTTATCCTTATATCCCGATGCGTATCCTGTCCAGCCAGTCGTGTTTTGATTACATAAAAATCGATGGTGTTATAGAATTCATAGGGTCTTCGCCAGCGTATGGTGATGGACTCCTGGGAGTGACAGGTGAGATTCACAATGGCAGGGGCACTGGGTCCTCCCACATCCGTCCGCTGGGCAATTTGATCGGAGGGTTCGCCCTCGTTTTTGGTGGTGAAGGCCTTCACAATTACACGGTAATCGGTATAGGGTCCTGAAATTAATTATTATCATTTAAAATTGTTCATAGATATTATTTTACTTTACTTAATTTCACTGGACATTCGACTATGTCCTTATCTCTTTGTCTGGCTGTCACTCTCAAGGCCCAGCAATTAATGTAAACCTTTAATTTGGCCTTATTCCCACTTAAGGATCCCTCGGGTGTGACAGCTGAGGCTTTTTATTGGTCGTTTATACTGCCAGCAGATGTCAGTTGCATTCTTATATATATATATTATATATATTTCTGAATATCGAGCCATCTTTCGCTGGCCATTATGAGCAACGTCACCACAGGACAATGCAGGATGCAGAACACAGCCTGGCGGTTGCTGTTCGGCTTTATAATTAAATTTTACTCAGCGAAAATGTAAGGGACAACAATAACGCTGAAGCTGAATTGATTTTTCATGCCACGAGAAAACACGACAAAAAAAAAAACGAAAAACAACTGCCTCAAGCGAAGCTGTCAGCCTTAATTGTATTTAATTAACAAGAGGAACTGCTGACATCTACTTGGATTAAATTTGGATATAATTAAATGTTGCCATGGCGGTTGCCGTCGCGGCTCCTTTGGAATTTTCTGCTGGCGCCGAGAGAAGTGCACCTGAGTCGTGTAATTAAATTAAACAATGTGGGGGCGCATGTGAGGGAATGCGGAATATGCGGCGCAGCATAACTTTGTTGCAAGTTAATTGCATAGCTGCCTTCTCCTTAGCCGCCGAAAAACTCCTGCGAGTGTAATGCCGCGCATTCCGCGAGATAGATGCTGTTTTGGCAGCCTAAAAGCAGACACCGCGCCACCGCCTTAATCAGCGAAATTAGCGGCGGTGTGCGATTATAAGCGTCAGAAACAACAAAAAGTGGCAACAGCCACTTGAAACTATTTAATTACAAAGCAGCTTGGCAAACAATTTGACGGGAGCCTCAATTAGAGGTAATAATAGCTCTCGGCCGGGGTTCAGCATTCAAGGGTTTTCTTCCCCCGCTCGCCGGGGGCGTTTTTCAGGGCCGTCAAAGTCCGTCGTCCATCGACTGGCTGACAGTTTGATGTTCAAGTTGACAGAAGACCAAATCGTGTGGAAAGCGGAGGGAATCCTTTTATCGGAATGTCCGTTTCGAATTTATTTACCGTGGGCAAGCGAAAAGGTTGAATTAATTAGGGCAAAGGGTTGGCAGGACTTTTGCCCAGGGCCTCGGATTATCTTTAAATATTGCCGAAAAGTATTTCTTAATGCTTTCCGGCAATCAAAAGGTCTCAGTTTCCATTAATATCTATGTAATATCTTTTATATAGTTTCAACTCACTTAAATTCTGCAGCTCAAAGTGTATTAGGGTCTCCGCTGAATTCCTTGAGTTCTTTACGATTTCCACTCCAGTCTGATTGTCGTGAATGTGAAACACATGATAGCCGGCAATGGCTCCGTTCTGATTCTTGGGCGGATGCCAGGACATTGTGATGCTGTTTGCCGACACATCCAAGACGGTGAGATTCTGGGGCTTGCTTGGCACTGCAAAGAAGGAATAAGTAAGGTGGAGATGAGTACCGAAAGTCAAAAGTTAAATTTGTTCTTGTACTTAGAGGTCATGTTTCGTTGAATACTTTTCGGCTTACAGCCCTCCGTCCCCCAAGGAGTTAATCAAACAAGGAAGTAGGATTTATTTAAGGAGGTTTTTTGTGGAATTTTAAATACCTACTAGAGACTTGTAGAATTTATAGAAATCATATATGCTGTAAATTAATTTTTAAGTATGTTTTAATTATGAAGTTCTTATAAATTTAACTTCTTACATTTGTATTCAGTTTTTATAATTTTCGTAGAATTTTAAAGTAGAAAGTATAACATTCTATTCCAAGCCCCTTGTGCACTCAATTTACACCCACACCGCCGCCTGCCAAGTAATCTGGAATTTGTAAATAAGAAATGTTTGCGTACTTAGCGGCGTGTGCAAGCCGGATGACGCCAAATGACAATGCATAAATAATTTATTAAATAACAAAAAGGAAAGGAAACAACAACGCCAACGAAAACAACAAATAAGACAGGAAGGCAAGTCGAAGAAGAAGCAATCGCAAGTAAAATAAATTGAAATGAATATTTTGCAGCGGCAGATAAAACAATTTATATTCAAATGGCATGTGTGCGGGGTGGGTGTGTGTGTGTGTGTGTGTGTGTAGGGAGAGGGACAAAAAAAAATTATATATTCAATTACCGAGAGGGAGAAATGGAAAAGAATTGGCGCAAGTAAAGCGCAACGTAATCGAAGCGCATAAAGAAACGGAAATGCGATTGCTAGCAATTTATTATGGCCTGCACTGTGGGGCAGCTCAAAATACACGCAGACTCACGGAGACTCACACACACAGATACACCCACACAGCTGCTCCCCTCACTGATGGTGGCTTATAATCCAGCAAAACCAGCAGCGGATGCAAAAGCCCTGGCAATAATTTCATTTGCAAGCCAAAGGACAACACACTCGACCATGTGTGACAGCCAAAGGGGTTGCCTGGGCGTCTCAGTGTGTGTGTGTGTGGGTGTGCAAGTGGCAAAAAGCACTAAATGGTAATTTATTTTACTAATACAACAAAAGACCGCCCGACCGTCCCGACCCGGCCAAACGAGCAAAAAGCGTTCTGCAATCAAAAGAACAAATGAGTGACCCGGGGGCCGAGGCAACGGCCACTTGACCCCAACTCCCGACCGAAGACTTTTGCCATGCAAATGCGATAAAGCTTAACAAAACACCCATACTTGTATTCCCCGAGCACTGGAAGAATTTTCGGGAATTAAAATAGGTGTTAGTTTAGCGTAAATGTAAAGTTGCATGCTTTTGGGCATGCTAGAAAAATATTTAAAATCTGTCAAAGCCTTTTTGTGCTGATGACTTATGGTTTTAACAATTTTACTACAGATACATATCTTTAAAATTTAAGGCTTTTCAACAGAAGATTTTAATTTAATAACAAAATAAATGCAATAAAATATTCAAACTTTTAGTAGCATACTTTTAGCCACAATTTAAATTGCTTTTACACCAACATCATTATAAATATACGTTTTCTTTTGTTTATTATTTAAATATAAAAACATTAACCTCTTTTCCTATATTTTCTATTAAAAATTACTAATTAGAAATACAGGAAAACACCCAAGTTTTTCCTCAGTGCAAACAAGTAAGAAAAAGAGGCAACTCACACATGAACACTTGGCCGAACAGAATAAACAGTCCGCTGTCAATGTATAGAAATTTATACAATTCAATAAATGGCATTTCTACTTTCTTTGCCTCTTCTGTTCTCTTTCACTACCCACTCCTTTCCCTGCTACTCCTACTTCGATTTCTCCTTGTACTTCATCCTTGGCCTGGGCTCTGCTCTTTGCAATTGCAAACGGAAATGGAAATGGGAAATGGACAGGCAGCTGCTGCTGCATCTGCAGAAAAAAGTAGAGAAAATGGGAAAGGGAAAGGAAAAGCCAATTTATAGACTCGAACTCGAACTATGAAAGCGAACGACTCACTCGAGAGGACTAAGGGCGGCGTCGGTATAGTTGTATTAAAATCAATTAAGCAGCAAAGTGCTCCACACACACACCTTACGATAAATGTCCTTTCAGGCGAATATAGAGAAAGGAGGGGAGAAAAGTTAATAGGTTTGCCACTCGCAGAAGACAGCTGGCAATTCACCTGAGCAGGTGAGCAGGTTAGCGGGGAGAAGTCTTCCACTAAGTGCCGGTGATTGGTTTTTGTTTGGCAAATATTACATAAATAATTGAGACTGAAATGAGAGCCGAAATCAATCAGCCGCAGAATGATTGACGAGATGAAAAGAAGACTAGTTCAGGAAAGAACAAATAATTTATTTAAATTTGTAGTTTTAATAGAGAATTAAATTATCTATAATCTGGCTTTTCTCGTCCTAGAACGGTTTTAAATTCACCTGAATTCAAATTGATAAAAGAACAATCAAAAGAATAACTCATACATAACAAATTAATAAATAATTAAGATTTATTTTAAATATTAATTGCAGGTGTCTAATTGTAAATGTTTTTTAATTGATTTATCTGAATATAAACCCACTGAGTAAGTTATTTTTCTGACAACACTCATGAAAGACATTCAGTTTTTCCAATCCTTTTCTTTTGCCGCCTCAACATTTGGCAGTTCCTGGTCCAAATTAAAAGAAAACAATAGATACGTTTTTTTTTTATTTTTCACCCACTATTTGCTCAGGCTCAGGCGCCGGAAGTAACCAAGTGTGAAAAAGCAAAGGAAAATCCGCAAAGCCTGGGAAAACTAAGGGGGGCGAACACTCAAAGCGCGCGCGTGATTATTTTCACAAAGGCGAAGGCAGGAAGTAGAAAAAATATAGATGTAACTAGGAAATACATACTCCCCGTGGGGAGTCGGGTGGGAAAATCTGGTGTAAAAAAGGAGTAGAGCCTTGGAAAAACCAATACCGAGGACGACGTGCTTAAGTTGTTAAAAACTGCAAACAAAAGGCGGCAGCTTGAGGATCCTTCAAAGGGGCGGCAAGGTGTGTGTGTGTAGAGCAAATAGCATTAAGTTGTCTGAGCCTCGAAAAAAAATATATAAAAACAACGAACAGCTTGAAGAGTACACTGAAAAACTAAGAAAAGATTTTAGAAAACTCTGTGTACTTTCGTATAAATATTTGAGTTATTAAATATATTTTTAAAACAAGCCAAAACTATTTTTAGAATTTTCTTTATGAAAAATATAGGCTCATCATATAACGTATAAATATTTTATTAATACAAATGAATTCCAAGTTTTTTTCTCTCTGTCGGTAAATAGTAAAAATTTATATATATATAGAAGGGGCGTCTGTCAGCTATTGTTGTCAGCCCTGTGCCTTATTTAGTTGTTGCTCTTCGTACTTTATTGTTGTTGCTTAACTTTACGAGCTGCTTTACGGATTTCGTCCAGACGTAAAAACTAAACAAAAGCAGGAAAAACACGGAAAGAGAGACATGCACACAAACAAACAATTAGAGAATACACACACACTCGCACACAAAAAAAAGGTAGAAAACCCAGGTGACTGCCTTTCAAAAGGCGTCAAAGGCTCCACAAAGGCACAAAAATTATGCGAAATAAAGACCGAAAAAAAGAGGAGAAAACAGCAACGACAACAAGCTGTGAGAAAAATAAAAAAATGCTGCAAAGTTTTGTCCTCCGAAAGCTTTGATGGCCAAGAGCAAACACTGAATGGACCAAAAGGCTCCGCCATCACTTAGCGGAAGTAACGCGGCAGCCATTTTGAATGCGCACACACATGGATATATGAGCAGCGGAGAATGTGTGTTGAGTGTGGGTGTGAGCAAACTTTTTTGAACTTTGATCCCTGAAAAAGAAGGGTCTTTAATAATCAAGTAGTTTTGATGAATTCATAAAGAACTGTCTATATAAAATTTATATTTAAAGATTTTCTTATTCACTAATTTAATGGCTTTGAAATATTTAATTTCCTTTGTAATTACTTCTTCAATTAAACACAAAGTACTTTGAACTCAACTTAAATGGCATATTATTTACTTTAATCGAACAGACATTTTGATTAAAGCGATGTCATTGCCATAAATGGCATATTTTGGGACTAGAATGCCTTTTGGCTCTATTTAAACACAAAGCTTTACTGTCAAATGCACAAAACAAAGGGCAGAGCAGCTACAAAACTGACACACTTCAAGGGGGGGGGGGCAACACACACACACACAACTTGAAACTGACAAACAAACGACAAGCAGTATATCTATATATATATATATAGTATGAATATATTTCAAAGTGCTTTTGCCACTTGAGTTGTCAGTTGAAATCCACCGATGACCCTTTCAAATGGGATTTTTATACGGCAACTGTAATGTTCACTAATTTGCAAACGTTTGAGAACCTTTGACATGTGTCTATTTTCGGGTCAAAGCCAGATGATTTGTGCGAGTCTGTTCCCCGAAGGGTTTAAGCAAAGGGTTATATCACTGAAGAAATAATATTTATACTTTTAAAGTAAATGAATATTTAATTTAAATATTATATAATCATTGTCTTTAAAATTGCTTAGAAAAAACAGGCTAAAATTAGCTCGTTATCATTGCATACTTTTAAGCTCGTTAAACTATTTCCGAAGAAACATTAAAATTTAAAACCTCCCATTTTGAAAATCGATATTTTAAGGATATCCCCTTCTTCTAATCAGATTCTTAACATAGCATACTTTTGGACTTTTATAAATGATTATTTTCTTATAATTTGTGATTTTTAACCGAAAATTCTGTTGAGAATTTCCAAAATAAGAATAAGAATATATCACAATGTTAAGGATTTATAGAAAGCCAAGGAAGTTATGTTCTGTTGACTAATCATTGCATACTTTTAGGTGTCCAAATTATTGAATTTATCAAAACAAAAATTTAAATCATTTAAGCTTTCACAAATTCTAACTAAAAATGTAACTCACAGAAAATGCTAGAATTTCCGATCTTCCAGCTTACATTTTTCCCTTAACTTCCACTTTAAGGCCGCCTTTGGTCTGAAGCCCGAGGCAACGATGGCTAATTAAGGGCGAGTGTCTGGCCAAGGCTCTGCTGGCTCCTGGCCCCTGGCTGCTGATGCCTGCATTTGCCTTTGCCTGCTCCACGGCCAAGAGCGGAGCGATAAGGCTATATATATTGTGGCATGTGAGCAAGAGGTTATCGGCAGGAAGTTGCACATGGAAGCACCATTGGGGTAACCACATCCAGGCACCGCAGCCCCCTCGAAAGAGCCAACCTTCCGGCTCCGGAGTTCGCTTGTTTTTTGATGCTTGAGACACGGAAACTGTTTCGGGTTCGGGTTCTCGGGATCGGGGGACACAAAAAACAGGCATCAATGTCACGTTCAAAGTGTCGAGTTGTTGCACTAACAAGGTGTTTATGATTTAAAGCGCCGCTTCGCTTTGCAAGGGGGTTGGGTGTGGGTTCTCTGGCAGACAAAAGGCCTCCTCCATGACAAGTGACTTGGCGTGGAGTGGAAAAATGCCAAAGCAAAAACACACACACTCTTGTAAGTTGAGCTGGGAGTTTTCCCCTTGAATGGCATTTTTCGTAGGCGTTTTTGGAGGTGAGGGTTGGTTTGGGGTTTGGGCTGAGGACGGGTTTTTTTCTGCACAAGAAAAATTGACATGTTGAAGTGCAGTTAGGCGGAAGTTGTCGCCGAGGCAGCAGCAACATTTTTCTATCTGCCGCCTTTTTTGTTTTTTTTTTTCACTCAGAGTGGGTGTGTCTAAATGCGGGTTGGCACGTGGTTGAGCCATAAAAAGCTGAAAATATTCCCCGGCAGCAACAACAAAAAAAAGGGCTTATCTGTGTTCTTGATTCTGATTTCAGTTTTTTTTTTTTTGTTTGCCTTAACACAGAGGTCATCTATCAAAATGTTTTTATTTTCTAGAAAAATTGAGAGGGTAGTAAAAAGTTCAATATATTTACGGTAATCACAGTACATGTCTTAATTTACAAAAGCAGTTAGTTAATAGGGAAAATTATTATATTGGGTATTTTCTTAAAAATGTATTTAGTGTGTGTGATTGTTAAGTGTGTTAAAGTAGTTAAGATTTAATACAAATTTTTTTCTTAAATTAATGAAAAATACCAAAAATTTTTAATGAATGTGTTTTTGTTAGTTTTATAAATATTTTACGAGTCAGATTCCTGCCTTTAAAGTCCCGAAAGAGTATACAAAAATATACCTTGAACCTGTCTGGCTAACTGCTCACATTCTCATCCTTCTCTTATATCTGAAGACCTTGCAGGAGCTCCTCCATAAATTAGGCTCAGTACATTGCAGCTGATAAGTAGACAACACATCCATAAGCGAAGTGTAAGTGAAGACCCCGAATGACAGGCGTGGAAAAGCGCAGCTCAGTGGGAACCATCTTTTCCCCCGTGGAAGACAACATACTCGAGTACTTGTTGGAAAGTCTAGGCAGCTGGCTTATCATTTATGAAACGTGGAAAAAGTGACGCGTTGAGCACGCTCCTTTTTCGCAAGAAAAGTCCTGTTGCAAATTAAAATCAAGACAGCAGCAAAGTCGGCTAAATGATTGATGGCTGTTCGCCTTTCTCTCGGGGAGTGGGGGAGCTGTAAAAAGTTCAATGATTTATGCTTTTTTGGCTGGACCAAATTTGCTGGCTACTAAATGATTGTTTTCATCGTCCTGCGGAGCCTTCACTACTTTGCACTTTTAATGTATTTCTTGACAAGTCATGTTCATAACTCAGTGTCCTGTGAACAGTTCTATGGATCGGATGGAGGGAAACTTTCCTCTGGATCCGGATAAAGTTCAAAATCAAAGTTTCTCTTGGTTTTATTTTTATTTTATTTTTACTCATAGTTCTCAAGACTTTCTCGGTGTTTTTTGTTTTTCGGCTTTTTTGGGTAGGGACGCAAATCATTTGTCAAAATACAAGAGTACGTTGCAAAGTGGCCTGTTTTTGCCGTTGACAAGCCAAAAGTTGTGCCAATTTGTATTAGCAACTTCCCGGCGCGCCTGCAACATGTCCGACTTTTGGGACTTTTGGACTTTGAGTGGGACTATAATATAGCCAAAGATCAGGGACACACTGGCCAGTTTGCTTCTTGGCAAAAAGTTCGAGTGGCGAGCTGAATATTTAAGTTCAAAGTGTTTGCGTTGTGGTTTCTGGTCAAGTCGAGAGCGAGAAAAACACTATTTTTGGGTCCTCTAATCAGAGCAGAAAAGTAAGCGAAAGTTATAGGGGATGAGCCGCAAAAAATGTGTTGTTTATATCATAGATATTTACATTTTCGTTTGGTTTATAGTAACCTAAAATCTGTGTATTACAGTTTAAAATTCAAAATTAAATTAATGTGAGGTAATTTATTATAATAGGCAACCTGTTTGTTGATATGGTTTTATTTTACTTTTCTGACTCCTTTGTTATCATATTTACCAAAATATCCTCCATTCATGCACATTCATTTGCAAATAATCCATAAATATTTCAGATATCACAGGCACTCTAACAGTTCCTTTTACCTTTTGCAATTCATTCCTCATTCATTTTAGGTTTCCTGCTATTAATTCTGATTTTTTCAGAGACATTTTCTCGGTTGTCAAAGTTGTTTGTCAACTGCTGTTTGTCACACTGCCGCCTGCCAGCTGCAAGTACGTATCTGACAGATACGAAGGCAAATTCCCACGATTTTCCGCCCTCGAAAAGTGCTCGAGTGTTCCCACTTGATGAACTGCACTTTTCAACGCTCGGCGGCGCCGAAAGTGTTGCTCTCCAAAAATTTGTGACAGCTCTCAGCTGGTAGCTGGTGGGTCTTGAAAGGAAAAATGAATTTACAAAAAATTAACTCAACACCCTCGCTGCTTGTGGCACTTCTGGCTGCACAAAAGTTGTGGCAAAACAATTAATTAAACTAATGACTCGCTGGAAATATCACAGGCATCGCCGGCAGCAGCGGGAGGTACCAAAAAATGATTTGTGAAAATGTTGATTCAGCAGGTTTATTAATTAAAGTGTTTCGTCCAAGATGAGTTTACGAAAACGCTCTAAACTTTGGCCGTGTAATTACTAGCAAGTATTTAAGGATTCCGCACTTCCGAGCCAAGCCATTGATTGCTTTATTAATTGAAGCGATCACCAGTTCACTGCTGTCTGGCAATTATTTAAATTTTTCCAGTATATATGTATTTCTATAAACGAATTTTCTGGGAAAAAAATTAATGAATTCGTTTGACTGAAACAGTAATTACTGGCGGGAGCAGCCAAGCATTCAAAAAAGGCTGAAAAGAATTTATTTAATTTATGAATGTCTGAGCTAGTTGGACGTGTAAATAAGCTTGTACACTGAATTTTAAAGTGGTTTAACCAGGTTATTTATAAGTGCTGAGGCTTTTTTTGTAGTTTTCCCCTGCTAAATTCTATTAGGTTCTACGGTTAAGGGAACTATATTTATTGTTTAGATTTATAAGCTTAGGGTGTAAATGTTGGTTTGTAATTTATTAAAACATTTTCTATTGCTTTTATTATACCCTTGCAGGTTATTATTATTTTAGAAATCGCAAACACTTAAATTGGTTTTTTGATCATAACTTGGTCTAAACTCAACCGATTTCAGTCTGGTTTGGTTTTTTCTTTTTCGTTTTTATATGAGAACTTTTCTGCATTTAAAACTCGATTTTTATTTTTTGTCAAATTTTTGACAATTTTGACGATGTAAGCCCTTACATTTTTCTTCAAATAATAAGTACATTTTTGGCTTAAAAATCGCGAACCTTTTTAATTGGTTTTTTGATCATAACTTGGTCTAAACTCAACCGATTTCAGTCTGGTTTGTTTTTTTCTTCTTAGTTTTTATAGGAGAACTTTCCTGCATTTAAAAGTCAATTTCTAATTTTTGGAAAATTTTTTACAATTTTGACTATGTAACCAAGATCTCTCTTATCTTGTAACCTCTTTCCTGGCTTGCATTTAACCCATATGAACCCCTGCCATGAATCAACGGAAAGGACCTTGGTCCACTTACCGCACGTGGAACTTATTTTATTTGTAACCCCATTATGACCACTCCCTTTGTGTGCCCCAGATTTTTTTTCTTATTAATTTGAGGGGGCGTGGTCGCCCAGCACCTGCCCCTAAAGACTGCAACCTAATATGGGTTTGGCGTGTGGCCGGCAAATCAGGTGGGTTTTCTGGTCAGGCTTCGTGGAGAATGTCCTGCAATTTTGCAGTCTGTCAGTCTGAGTTTAAGTACACGCGAATTTAACCATAAGAAATTCGTGTATGCAAATTCGTCTGAGCCAAAAATTGGTCTTAAGACCAATTTAAGACCTGCTGAGACAGCCTTCAACAGCGGCGCTCCAGTTTAATGACATGCCCATAAAAATAGTTGGCATTGCGGCTTAACAAATAAAATACCAAATAATTGTGGCCCATAAAAGTTAAGTTGTTAATTGTTTTGTGTCCTGTGCGCGCATCGCGTGTCCTTTCGGTTGTTGTGGTCCTTTCGGGCGCGGGGACTTGGGGCTTTGGCTGTGAAACATGGCCTCACTTCCCATGAATTGTTGCCGCTTTGGCACCCCCGCTGGCCAAGTTTTAACGAGCAGCCCGACGGCTGCCTGTCAATGCCCCGGACATATTTCATGAGGCAGGTTCAACGTCAAGAAAATTAGAGGGAAAAATATAAATAGCAGCCAGAAATAGTAGTAATTGTAATTGCAGGGAGGAAAAAAGTTTTCGAAATTTACGGAATGATTGGGTTAAATTTTAACTATTGATTGGTAGTATTATGGGGAGTTTTTTATATGTTTGTTTTGTGTCTATATTTGTTTTTAATAATGAGAAGATAAGGTTACTCTAATGTACTTTTATTTAAGTATTTAAATATTTTTATTAAGTATTTTTATTAAATATTTTCATAGCTTGTTTTAGGGGGCAAAAAAGACATGAAATTGTCTTTTTTAATATTTAAAAATTAGTAGCTGTACTGTTATATAAATTTCTAATCACTTATCATAAATATTTACTAAAAAAATTTAAATGCATCACAGAAATGGAACTAAAGAATGAAATATTAATTTTAGGTTAAAATATGTGATTAGTTTTAAAAAGTTGTGTTACTTATAATCATTTTAAATATTCATATTAATTTTTTTAAATTAATTTAATAATTATTTCATGTCCTTATCATTTTTTTTCCCGTGCAACAACTTAGCCCGTCCCAAAACAATGTTAAATAATTCATTTTGGCCAAAGCTAAAAGTTTTGCGTGAGAATTTTGCCATATTACACGAAGCGCAGTGGCGGGGGCAGAGTTGTTGACGCTGCCCCGCCCCTCAAAGGGGGCTCTGGAAAGGGGGCTGCGTGCCAAACCGGAAATGAAAACTCTCTTAATTGCCTTGAAGTATGCAATGGCTGTTGTTCTTGTGCTGGATTTATCTATGTATTTTATTGTTGTTCCTCCAGCAGATAATAACTGAGCAACTACACAAGTTCTTCTGCCTGTTTGAGCGGGGGGTCATGAGAGGGTTAAGGCAGTCGGTGGGGTGAAGGGTGACGGTTTAAGGGTTGTGGGGGTCGTCGTGAAAGTTTTGCGGTGTCAATGAACCTAGTTGAGCAACTATAATTGCCAATTCTTGTCGAAGGCCCATCGAACTTTCTTGTTTTTATTCTTCTTTTGAATTGAAGTCTTTTTTTTGGGGGGCTGGCCCAGGGCAAGTTCTTTAGTGTTTGAATTATTAAATTGAAGGGTTAAGAGGGTTGCATATTTAAGATAATAGAACTGGGCAGAGTTAGGGTTCAATTAAAACAACATTCATGAAATGTCTATGAAATATGCTTCATCTTAAAATTATTCCTTAACAAACCTTAGAAATATTTTATATCTTTTTCTATTTACCATAATTATCATCGACTGCCGCATACGGGGGCGTGGCGTCGTTGAAAGCCATTCCTGATCCGCCATTGCCATTTCCGTTTCCCATTTCACCGGCCACCGGAACCGGAACTGCATTGGCAAAGGCCAACGTGGTGGCGGGCACTTCCGGCGGCTGATCCTGCTGCTCAATGGAGGTGGCCGAAGTGCTCATTAGGGACGGCTCCTTCTCAGCGACTTTCCCCGTAGAAGTAGAGCTTCTCATCGTGGTTCCTGGACTTCCCAATTCAGTCTCAAGGGTTTCCCAACCGGAACCGGTTGTCTCGGTCTCCGGATTGTTATTATTATTATTATTAGTATTGGTATTGACTAGATCGGCCAGATTGCGATCGGAAGAAGGAGAGGTGGCAATGATTGCTGGCGACGATGGCGGTGCGGTAAATGGAGCTGGCGAGGATTGGGATGTGGTGGGCAGGGCGGTGGCACAGTGCTCCGCAATGCTGACAAACAGCAGCAGCTGCAGCAGAGCCCGGAGAAGAGCGTGGAGCTGATTTCGTGGCATCTTGATTCGTTTGAAAATTCCCAGAAAGTCTTCGGGGGTTTCCCTCGTTGATTTACTTGGTTTTGTGCTTATTTTTTGTTCACTTTTTGTGCGTTTTTGTCCCACTGTTCAGTAGGACCGGGTTTTTCTGTGTGATTTTCCTTGTAACTTACAACATTTTGTGCGTTGTTTTACAGTTTTGTGCTTTTTATATATTTTTTTAAGGGTTCTTAGGGTTTAGTTGGTTGGGTTTAAATGACTTCCATTTTGGCACTAAACATTTGTGATCAATTTGTTGGTTAAAAATTAGGAAATGTAATATTTAAAACCATGTTTATGAAGCAGTATTTAAATATGAAAAAAGGAAATTGAGGTATATTCTATGAATTAACAAATTTACTTTTCATTTAAATTTTATTTTTCCCCCTTTTACATTTATTAAATACATTTTTCGCTTCCATAAACCTTGGCTAAATATTTATTTTCTTTTTTTTTATTTATTTCTCTGATGTCCCTTTTTGTTATAATTTCTATTTTATGATTTTGTGGTTAATTTTTGTTGATTAAGTTTGAATAATATCTGTTTTGACGCTAAACAAACACCATAAAATGTGTGAGGCTCATAAACAAAAACAGAAAACTACAAGAAATCTGTGTTTATCTTCGATGAATCACTTTTTTCTTGCTTTGTAAAAAATCTCCCTTGTTGTTGTTGTTGTGGTGTAACACATTTTACAAAGCGGGCCAACCCAAAAAAAGTAAAGAAAAAACAAAATCTGAACCCCAAGCTTGAACCCCATCAAGCCTGAGTCCTCTCTTCTTTTCGTTTTTTGTTTTTGCTTTTATTTATGATAATTTATTGCATTTTTTCAATACTCCTCTGCCATTGTTTCAGTTCTCGTCTTCTCTCTTTTAGTGTTCTTGTGCCGCTTTTTTCGCATTTTCTTCACACTTTTCTGCACATTATTGTTGTTTTCGTATCCCTTGGAACGAAAAAGAGTTCAATGGGGTTCATCCATCCGCCGGCGAAGATGCAGCCACCTTAAAAATACACTCCCCATAATATATACAAAAATATATACATATAGCTAAATATGTACATATATATATGCCCATATAGAAGCCACCAACAAATTGGCAATGCCCACAAACGATTTGCTGACGACATGTGTGCGCCAGCTGTGGGTTAAGATGCTGCGCTTTGGGTTAAGAACAGGGGAGGAGCGACGGGAAAAATCGCGTAAAATTAATGATTGGGCGTATAGATAATGCCCGAGGCGAAAAAAACGAAGTCTAAAAATGTGTAGAGAAGCTCAAATTATTCCTGGACTAGGGATGACAGAAGATTTCGATATACTGATATAAAAATCGATATTTAAGGTGAATGTCGATATATGCATAAATCCATATTTTGATTGTGCGATATATGTGCGATTAACATTGTTGGATATTCATCAATTCTAACGATATTATAATATTAAAAGCAATATTTTGGGAGACACGTTAGTTGGTGTTTTATAGTATACCAGACATGTCCTCTCGATAAGTTAAATGTGAAATCCCTAATTTGAATTATTTCATTTTATTAAAACTCATATTTTATTCAATTTTCTACTTTCTCCCATTGCTCTAACTCTTTTTTCGAACTGTAAATCCATAAATGGATGTGAAGCTAATCGATCTCAATCCATAAGCTGCCTAAGCACTGCAATTTGGAGTCGAGTTTTTCCATACACGAACCTTAACGACACCGGATAAGTGAAACATTCCATCACTTTTCCGTTCCTCTTTGTTCTGCCAACAACAATTGCACTGCAATAAAATGCACAAAGAGAAAAAAGGGGGGGTGGGGAGAGCATAATAAAGACAGAGAGAGGTGCAGAAAGGGGAATGGAGGCGGATGGAGACGGGCAAAGTGCAAATTACAGGGAGCTCGTGCTGATTCATTCAGAATTAGCCTCAGCACGCTATATTCTTGGGGTCTTGGCGGTGGAGTAAGGTACAGTGGAGACTCAATGAAAAATAAATCACAGTCAAAATTAGATTTTTTAAAACCTATTATAAGCGAAGAAGGCATATCCATTTGCATATATTTTTGTCAAGTACTCCGTAATTAATTCTAAAAATGAATTATAATAAAACGAAATTGAAAATGGCGAAATATTTCTGTAACTATTTTATTATAGAAATTATTTAAATAATTGCCTTTACATTTTTTTTGCAATTTGAAATTCATTTAAAGTTCTTGTTAAATTCTTGTGGAAAAGTGTTCACTATTAAGGGTGCTCACTGTACAGTATTGTTGCTCGTGTTTGGCCAGCTAACCGCAACCGCAGTCAGCGTCGCCGTCGACGTAGCGGCTAATTAGCAGCTCATCAAATTGCCGCATGCAAAAAGTAAGCCAACGAGCCAAAGCTTTGGGTGTAGTCTTAAGCGATACACTGAGAAAAATCGAAAATAAATGGTTTAATTTTACCAATTTTTTAATGATACACCAAGTTTAAAAAATCTTTTCTAGCTCTATTGAGTCATGAGCAATTCATGATAAATTAACATAAGAAGAATGGCTCTACCTTATTTTTCTATTTCTTCACTTATAAGATATATGTAATAACTAATATTTATAAAATGCCCATTTGTAACCAAAAAGTTTGAATATATCCCGTACATTTCTTCAGATTTTCTGACATTATGAAACAAACTTTTGCTTATGACATTTGATACACATTTTTCTTTGTGCCAAAGAGACGCACAGATGTGCCGGCTGCTGGCCACAAGTAAGAGGGTTTTTTTTTTTAAAAATAGAAACACACAAAAGATTACCCTGAAACCAGAGATAAAGGCCGAGAACCGGGCAGAGAAAAGGAGGTAGGAGGAAACACCATAAAATGAAATGGTTAAGCGGGTCGAAGTCGCGTTCAAAGTCGCTGATCCGACCAGGGAAATTGGCCAATCAAGCGACAATTGTCGGCCATTTGCGGGGCCAGTAAGTGCTTAATAACGGTCAGAGAGAGGGAGAGATTCCTCCTAAGTGGACACAAGTCGGTGTATTCACTGATGCCGGTTCCTCGATTCTCTGATTAGCATTCGCCGATGACCCGACTATGACAACAACTGACAGATAATTGAAAATCACTAAAAATACAACATACAACTGCGGGGGAAAATGGAAAAACGAATGAGGGCTCTGGGCAGAAATCAATTGGCGGAAGGCAAATTGCCTGACAACTGCAGACCAATATCTAGGGAGAGGCAGTGAAGTTAAGGGTCTAGACTTGGGGATACCTTGGGATTTTTATATGAACTTAAAGAGGAAGTTAAAATAATCTCTCTAATTGTGGATTAAGAAACCACATAAATTAAATTTCTTGATCTGTGATTGAAATTTAAACAATTCTAGTAGCTGTATTATTGGTAAAATATATCAATTATAAATATATATTTTTCTCTCACTTTTTATGTTTATTATATACCCTTGCTCTCCACAATTACTAGGTATACAAAAAAACAGTGGGAAGTCCCCATTTACATGTCCCAGAGTGTGTCTTTCTATCCATCACTCACACTCGGACACCACATCAATACTTATAAAGTCTGGACGGATAGATACGTAAAGACATGGGGTTCCATTATTCAATGCCCGTAGATATAAAATAATAGACAATTTGTCTGTCTCAGTCTTTTGATAAAAAGTGAAAATGTTCAAGGGAGTGAGTCTTTGGAATAGTAATCTTAGGTAACCGGAAGAACTGTGTGGGATTAGAAGGGCCTTTCCTATCGGAAATATGGAATAAAACGGTTTGGAAAAATAAGCCTATTGGCTGGTCGATGCGAGTGGGTGGTAAGATGTGATACAAATGTAATGATATATTTTATAATGCTAATTTAGTAGCCAAGTTATAAATACTAAAGCCATTTATTGGAACCTAAATAAAAAGGGGATTATTCCAAAACCTAATTGAGTTATTAACTGTGATAATATTCTTCCAAAGATATCACTGCATTTCAACACCATTCCCAACAGAAGAAGGGGAATAAGTACCGGCCATTTCCAACTAATGATAGCATCATTAAATTTAAGAACCATGGTTTTTTCGAGTTCAGTTCCCTTACCCCCAAATTATTATTAGACCCCGAACAATTTCCACCCACAACTCCTGCGAGAATCGAATCATTTCCGGGAAGAGCCACTCGCGTGCCGAAAACTCACAACCTCTCTCGGCCCTAAAAACAAACTGTGACTCCACCCACCTCGTCGCAATGAGCGTGAGATTCTATGATAACCCACATCTGGGCCAGTCGCCCCACTTGGGGATCTGTTTCTGTTTCCAAATCTGTTTGGTTTGGGTTCTCCTGTTCCGTCTGCCGGAGTTCCAGCAGTTTGTTTACATGTCGCGGAGAGCCCCCAATTGCCGCCTCTTATGAATGGCCCACATTGTGAGCTGCGATGAAATAAAATCACTTGTTTGTTTATACAACCAACACTTCGAATGGCGTTAATTTGTAAGCCAAACAAATGTGTACTTAAATGCAGTCGAAAAAGAGAGAAAATCTGATGAAAAGGTGACTAAAAGGTACTGAGGGAAAAAGGGGAAAGAGGTGAAAGGTTTTTGAAAGTTATTAAGGTTTGTTCTTATATATTTATAATCTTTTGATTATAAATATTTTTAAATTATAGAAAAAGTATTTCAGGAAATTATAGAATATCTCAACAAAGGGTTAGGCAGTATTTTTGGTATTAATACAATATATTTTGTATCTTTGACTCGGAAAGATGGTTTTTATATTCCCTAGATTATATATTAAACTTCATTTATAGGAAAAGTTTTTAAGGAAATAATTTTAAAATAATAATAGCGGTTAAAAGGGTTTTTAAATATGCAATTAATAGATTTTACTTCAGATTTCACCTTCAAGTGTTAAATTGTGTACTCTTGATCCATAAATTGATTTTTCGATTCTGAAAGACTTTTATCTATTAATTTTATATATTATATTTGATATATTATTATATCTGGCTGACATTTTTCCCCCAAGTGTGGCCCAAAATGTTGACAGTCATGGGCTAAGGTCAGTGCACTGAGTGTGCGAAAATAGATGAAAATGTATGAAAATGGATGGAAGTGAACATCGCGCATGCACCAAGAACACGGCAGTGGGAAAGCCAGAAAAGGAGGAGACGGGAACCCGGAGAATCCAGAGAACTGGGAGCAACCGGAACCGGAAAATGAGGGAAACGGAAAAACGGGAGCCCAGGCTGTATGGGATGTGCGAAAAATCAATAGAGCCGCAGTGCACGTGCTACGAAGGATGGAAAAAGGATGTGGAAAGGCGGGAGGGAAAATGCCCCCTTGAATTCGCTGCAGAAAATGCGAATTGTGAATATGCGACCCAGCCCCAAAATCCAAGCCGGGAATTGTGTCATTTAACTGTCAGCACGAATTGCGCAGCTCAAAAAATATACACAAAGGGGGAATCGGATCTCGCCCCTTTTCTCGGTGTAGTTATTCGCCCCCCTTGATTTTCTATGCCCCATCCGGTGGCTAGAAAATATGCTAAATTATTGACATAATTTGCTGGGTTTTTTAATGGTTTTTCAAGCGGTAAAATGTCAACAAAACACACACACTGAGAGCGCGGACGGATGAGAGGGCTTCCAGCGGAGAGCGAGAGAGCGGCAACGATACTCGTTTTGAGCGGAGTTTGTGGGTTCTTTTTTGTTTTATTGATTTCTTGAAAGGTACACAAAATGCTATTCGCAACAACAACAAATGGGCCGAACAAAGGGAACCACCAGCAACAACAACAACAACAGAAATAAGAGCAAAGAAGAAGCGAACGTAGGAACTAAATATTTTTCCAACAGAATCCATATTCATGGCAGATTATAAAGCATTTTATAGTTATTATTATTTATATGTGACATGGTTTTATGGGCTCCGTATTGTTTGTTTGGTTTTTGGAGTTTCATAGCTTGATTTCTTAGGTTCTTTGCATTTTTTTTAGGTTTTCTTATTTGTTTTTGGCACTGAATACATTGTATTAAGGCGGAAAAGATACTAAAAAGTATCTCATGGATTTCTGGTTCCGTCACAAAAAAAGGCGGCTGCTGCGCACAGAGTTTTTTTTTTCGCCACCACCAAACACAGACACAGACACTGAATTTTCCGCACTGTGTTTTCCTTTGATTTTCACTGTGTTTTCGTCTTTTTCCAGCCTGTCATTACTTTGTGCGAGTTGTTCTATATTTAAGCGAGCCGAGACAAAGGTTTTTATTTAATTTTCATTGCACATTTGCCTCTTTTTACGGGATGGCCACAATCAGAATTTAAAAACCACAGCGACGAGACGACAACGACAACGGCGACTGATGATGATGACAGAGCGAAGCGACACAGAGAGAGGGAGAGAAAGATACGAAGATGGATTCGCCGCGGTGCGGCGTGCAGATGAATTCGCCGCTTCAATTAAAACGGCAGCTGCTAGTCAGAGACAGAGAGGAAGAGCGAGAGAGCGTGGCGAAATGCTCTCTCTCACAGAAAGAGAGGGCGACAAACTCGCTCGAATATTGAGTCCAGCAGCGAGTCGAGGGATTTTTCTTCTTCCGGGGAATTTCAACGCCTTTTGGCGCGAAATTTGAATTGTTTTTATTTTTAACTGTCTAGAAAATGTTTTTATGTAAGTTACAGAAATTTAAGCATTTAATGCTTTTGTTATAAACTTTATAAGTCAATTTTCTTTATTATCTAATATGTATTTACTATAGCTCAGTATTTATTATTAGATAAGCAAATATGGAAAGGTGTGAGGGGTTCTAGTTGTTGCCAAGTTTCACCCCAAAACTGAATAGAACTCAACGTATAAGCACAGCTTTGATAATAAATATATTTTTATTTGAATCAACATGCTTTCTGTTTAATATTTTTCTTAGTTAATTAAATTAAATAAATAATTAAATATTTTAAAATATTACGTTTTCAGCGTAGAATTCTTGGAACTCTTATTATTTAGAAACAAACTAATTCCATTCATAAACTAACCAAATATTCAATCTTCAAGGGGAAATTTCCGCTCTTGGCGCCAAATTCGAATTCGCCTCACTTGATTTTGTCTCGTCTCTATCAATAATTTAATGTTATAATATTTCCTGCTTAATTGGAAATATTTGCAATATCATTTAGTTAGGTTATCATTATCATTGCTATCGGGTTATTGGCAATTTTTACCTTAACGCTAGACTATAGATAACGCTTATCGAATGTAATTAGTTTGTAACGCGCCCCCTGTAGATTGTAGCGATTCTGGGTAACGTCATATCGGGAGATAAGTGTTTGTATTTATATATATTCTTGCATATGTAATGTTTCGCAGAAAATGTGCTTACATTTTAATTTTGATAAGTGACAGTTTATTCAGTAGATAATACATTTACTTGTTATTACTCAACCTAGAGTCAATCCTTTCAACCCATTTGATTAAAGCATAGCCTTGAAAATGGGTTGCTTTGAATATTAATTTCACAAACAATTAATTGCTTCTTTAAAAATGTCATTAGCTCCTCAAAAACTATTAAATCGATGCAAAGCCCGTTAAACTAACCGAATTAGGATTAAGCAGGCAGGCACTCCTCCTTTCATTGTGCAAGTTTCCTTCCTAGGGCAGCAGCAGATACATCATTAGGCATTAGAATGAAATTACCTGCCTATGCAGGGAACCACTTGAAAACTCATTATAGCAGTATGGCAGTAGCTGGCGCACATATTCAGGACGCAGGACCCAGGACGTAGGAGTCGGGACTCCACTAACTGGCAGTTACATCAGCCACAAAAGTAGGCGTTGCCAAGTCGCCCCAAAGGCGTTAAAGCACTTAGATTTATGGCCCTACACACACACAGCCGAAACACGCCCACACACACATATAAACGGGGAATTATATATATAGAATATATATATAAAACTTATATAAGGGAAATATATATAGACGTGTGGCATATAGCCTTTGGCAGAGACGACTTTGACTCGTTTTATGCATTTAATAAAAACTTTCACTTGGGCGCTTGCACTTCATTTCTTTTTTGATTAGTGACAGAGAAAAAAGGAAATTTATATTTTAGGGTTCAAATTTAATAAGAAAATTATTTTTTATTCAAAATAAACTTTTACATTTTATAAAAACAAAATAAATGATATATTTAAATAAATATAAAAATAAATAAATATATATTTATTTTTTTTTACTATTTTAAAATTTGTAAATAAAGTAAATTTATATGTATTATTTTTAGCTCCATTTCTAATACATTCCTATTAATTTAAACTTTTAAACACGCTTTTCTAATAAACAAAAAATTTTTCAGCTTAAACCTGGTGCTTGCTGGCGTAAATGTTCCACAACAAAAGTAAAAATGACCAAGCATCCCACATAAATTCGTATATTTTTTAAACCCGTTTTTAAGGGCTCAACTTTGAAGAATTAAATAAGTTGCGTAAGCCACAATTTGATGCTTAATTTTAATAGGACCAGGGTTTTGCTCAGTGCCAGGGCCTTGGTGCTGCAGCAGCCTCAAAACTTTTTCACCCGCTTGCATTGAAGTTAAGTACTTAAAAAGCAATTTCCCGTGCCCCCGTGCGCCGTTATGAAAAAGGGATGCGGCCCCAAATGTTAATGAAATGATTTGAATTATGCTTATGCTGGGAATATAATATTTTTCCCTTTGCCTTATTTTGTGGCTTATTAAAAAGTTAAAAGCCAGGCGAGGTGTTGCCGGGCATGACCAATAGCCGATAGCACGCCCCAGCTGCCAGAGGAGTTTTCGAGGCTGCTAAAGTATGAAAAAAGCATAAAACCCATCAAAATAATGTTAATTCATTAAGTGGCAGTAACTTGGTCGGGCGCCCAAGTGTAGGCTATAAAAATTTAACGCACACAAGGAGTCGTAGGAATCCGCAGGAATAGGATCTGGAGGAGAAGAGCTCGCAGCGCCATGCCTGCGGCAACGTGCACAAAATGAATGATTTTTATTTATATTTTATGGTTTCTTTTTTTGGCCCGTAATTAGAGCAGGTTTATGCCGTCCAGGTGTGTGTATATCATGCCGCAACAGCAGCAAAGCAAGCAGCAGCAGCTCACAATAAACTGGAAAATTATGTGAATGAGTTTTCTCAACTTTTTTTCTTTCGCCTCTTTCTCTCTGCCTTTTCCCGCTCCTCAAGATTTATTCGCGGCACATGGCACCGGCACCGGCACCGGCACAGGCCAAATCCAAATCTAAATCCAAACCAGAAGGTAAGGGAAGCGAACAAGACAACGGAGCCAGCAGACCAAATGAAATGAAACAAACAAGCAAAGTTAAATGAACAACTTTTGTACATTATTTATCTGTAAAGTGTGAGAGCAGCAGTGAGAACAAGACAAAATGCTGAGTATTAGTGTAAGGGTCGACTGAGAAATGCTCTAAATATTTTCATTAAGTAAACGAAATTGCTGAATCCTTAGGTTTATATTATTAAAAATATAATAACCTGCTCTGTGAGGAAAATTAATAAAAATATCTTTTAAAATTTAAAAGCTCTTTAAATCTAATCCAAAAATATGCTGTAAAACTTATACAATTGCAATAAGAAACTAAATTGTAGTATTGCATACTTTTAGGCACAGTTTGAAGAGATTTTGATTTGTTTAATTATTTTTCAAGTATTTTATTTTATTTAAATAATTTAATTCACTTTAATTAATCTTACTTGAGTTTAAATTTTTAATTAATCTGTTTTACTTTCTTTTATTTACAGATTTAATCGTAACAAAACCCTTTTTTGGTGAGTGCATCTTAAGATGAATTTACTTTAAAATCATTCTGCTATCTCATAAAATTAAACACCTTATTTTAACATCAAATCCCTCTAATATTCAACATACCCTTCACCAAGCTCAGCCATTTAGAGGGCATGATATGGTGGTTATAAAAATCATAACCACAACTGTGGCTAAAACTCGGTTTATTTTACATGGGCAGACATTGCCATCGGCATTTGTCCCCCTTCCTACCTTCCCTCCTGACTGATTTAAAGGCTCTGAAGCGCCTGTCTCTCTCTCTCTCTCTGGCTGTGTGTGTGTGTGTTAGCCACTTAGTAAATATTTTATGAATTATCTGTTTTCTATTAAGATATTTTAACCGAGAAACAAAAATGTGAACCGAGAGACAACCGCAAGACCATCGAGCTTAGCTGAGATGAGCGCCATAAAATCTAATAAACATAAGTCGGTTCCTTAACAATAAAAGTGTGTGTGGGCTTGGGTGTATGTGTGTGTTTGGTTTGTGGGGACACTGAAAGAAAATGAAAAAGAAGAAATTAATGGCAAATAAAAAAAAAATTATTTTTAACTTGATTAGAAATAATAAATTCTAAAAATAAATTATAAATCACAGAAAAAATATATATCCAGGGATTTTAAACCTTTTTATTAGATTCAATAAAATCTAATGTTTATAAAATGCCATATATTAATATAACAGCATACTTTTAGGCTGATTTCAATGAGATTTATAATATTTTAAAGTTTTTGTTGATATTTTAAAAATAAAATGCATATTTTCAAATATTTTCCCCCAGTGCCTGTGTGTGGGTTTCTCTTAGCTTGTGTGGTTTGTGATATTTTACGAGTTCGGGGCTACATAATGTTACCTTCTCATTTTTAAGGGCTCTTTATTGATACAGTTCGCTCTCGTTTTAAGGGAAGACGCCCTCAGGGATGCGATTTTTAATATGCATTAAAATTAATAAGAACACGTGTCCTGCTCTCGCACCCGCATCGTCATTGTCCTTGCTGTTGTCGTCCTCATAATTCCATTTTATCGCGCACAAATTTTTATAGCTGCGCCGCAGGCGTCGATTTTAAATAACGTTCAGAATAACGTTCCCGGAGTCCTCCCTCACAGTTTTCTTACGTTGATTTTGTCGCCATTTTGGCTGGTTGTTAATTTTATGCTTATGAGATAAGAAATTGTGACAAAAACGCTGGAAAATTTATGTGCGAAGCGAAAGAAGGTGCTCACGAGCATATGAATAAGAGATTTTCGCCGCCCCCCCCCGAAAAATGCGATAAATGCGGCTTCTTCATCAGCGTTGCCATTGAAAGATCTCCCTGGGAAAGTGGCATAAACAAGTTGCCAGGGGATATACTTAAGTATATATAGGTATTGTGTGCGATTCGCTATTTGTATTTAGCCCTGAATACATTATCCCCAGGCTGAGTCCAAGAATAGGGTCCAATTGATCACACATAAATGCTTTTCAATGGCCTTTAAAGTGGGAATGATAAGGATATAAGCGGAATATGTGTGCTGTAAAGTAATAACTTTCCACTTCATAAAATATTTGCATATATTTGTGCTTCAACAATAAACTAATGCTTACGTTACAACAACACGATGGGTTTTGTAGTCAATCAAATCGAATCAAATAACATTTAATGAGCCAATCACATGTCGTTTATATCGTTTTTCCTGCACTGCACAAAAGTGAAGCTTGCACAATAACAAATCGGATTATATTGAATTTCCGTGTTGGCTGTTATTACCCCTTTTGGAAAACCCGGCCGGAGATATCTGTCGATTAATAATTGCACAGACACACACTCAGTAACCATTCCGAGTGCAAGTTCGAGTGGGAGGACATGTTTGTACATAGAAAAATATGGCACTTTGTAAAAAAATTATATATGAGGATTTAAAATTTAAATCAAAAATCGAAGTAGCTTTCAAATCTTGAAAAATTCATTCTAAAAGTATGCTAACAAATGTAATCCTAAAGAAATCAACTCAATTAAGGATTTAACATACTTTATTAAATATTTTTGGGCATATTTCAAAGTGAATTTAAAGCTTGAGTATTTTATTTCGCTGCTACTTAAGCTATATTTCTAAATAATATAATATGTATTAAATATAGCAGTAGGGGGGGATTAGAAATCGCTGTAGGAAATTTCTGTGGCCTTTCTCTCCGTGTCCCTTTGGCCATTAAAGTCAAGTGGGAGGAGACATGTCACTGGGAAATTGGCAGAAAACAGGACCACGACTATCGTCGAAGTTAGGAGTCGGAATCGAAATCACAGCCACAGACAGAGAGAGCGACGGAGCCAATCCCAGTGCCCCCAGCTAAGTGGGTCAATTATGTTGCAGTTGCTCAAGTCAGGGGTTAAGGGTTAGCATTGGGTTTGAATACTGCTTTGACAGTTACCATTTTGGCCCCAAAATCAAAGCAGTTTCGCCCATCATCGTCATTATGATCCTTCGATTGGGCCCCAGGGTAGTGGGTTAATTATTGTTTTATGATTTGTTTGCAGGGGGTTGCACTGCTTCTGCTGCCAACATCGCCTTTGTGCTCGTTTATGTACGCCCCGAGATCTTCTGGCAAAGGGGTAACCAAGCGTCACAGGTGGGCGAAATGCACTTACCACGCCCACCACTCGTCCTGCATCCTGCCTCCCACGTCCTGCAGCTGCCCCGCTGTTTAACTAACGAACAATAAAACGAAATTGAATTTTGCGCTTTTAACGCCAAACGCACAAAGGCAATAACTGAAAAAGAGAGAGCAGCTGTGAAAGCAGAGAGGGTCAGGTGTCCGCATGCAGGTGTGTGAACACACACAAAAAAATAAACAAAAAATACTGTAACAATATTAGTGTTACACTGGCATTTTAATTGTTTAATTTTTTTATAAGCTGGCAAAAAAATGTTATTAGTTTTGTGTGAAGTTTGTTATGCAGGAAGAGGGCCTATATCAAATTAAGGATTTGTTTCAAGGAAAAAGTCAGACTAACAAAATATTGCGCTCAATATTATATCGAACGTATCGTACACTCTTTGTCTATATTATTTTGGTTTTTCCACAATATATATTTATTATAAAAAAATATTGAAATATACTGGCCAGCCAGAATATCGATTTCTTACACAGTTTGATATTGAAAATATCGAAAATAAATGTTTTTCATCAAATATGTTTTATATTTAATTAAATATTCACCCACAATAATAGTTTAATCTAGGCTTATGCTTTTCATTGGCACACTTCGATTTATCAAACAGAATACCGATTTATCGCATACACTTATATCGGCTTAAAAATCAAATCGATACATTATTGATTATTGATTATTGATTTATCGATATTTTCTTTGATCCCTTATTTATTTATTTTAGAAATATTATTAGAATAATATATATTACTGTTTCTTAAAATATCGATTTCTCAAATACATGACCCCACACTTTTCGCCCAGTGCCTTGGTATTTGTGTTAGCCTTAGTGCCCCCCAGTTGCAGTTTGGTGTTGCATTGCGTGCGACACGTTGTTCCAGCCAACCGTAGCATTAAGCCAATTATATGCTGCACTTTTGACATTAAATTCGATTCAATTTATTTTAGCTGCCGCCGTACTTTTTGGCCAGCGGCTCGGTCTCTCTTTTGCGCGGCAGCAGGACCTCCTCCTGGTAAATGGTCCTGTTATTGCTCGTAGCTGCCTCAAAGGGTTATTGTTGTTTGCACGGAATT
This sequence comes from Drosophila nikananu, assembly GCA_008042635.1. NCBI lineage: Eukaryota > Metazoa > Arthropoda > Insecta > Diptera > Drosophilidae > Drosophila > Drosophila nikananu. The sequence goes on from VNJV01011706.1 coordinate 29,192, forward strand.
TAATTTCATGCTCTCACACACACACAAGGCACACCCATCGCAATTTGCCGGATTGTGTCGCTACAAAGCAGCGGAAATTATCCGCTCGGTGCAGCTAGAAATAAGTGCAAAATATTGCATTTTAAGGTTCTCGAAGGACGATATTTTTGAGGGTACATTTTGAATGATTCACGAAGCTTGTAGTTTCTTTAAAATTTAATTTTTGATTAGGAATTGTTTCTAAATTATGATAGTTATACTTTCCCAGCTTCCCTAGTCTTCTTATTTTGGCTCTCTTCAACAAACATAATTCATGGACATGATTTCAGACCACCTGTGAATGCACTTTTCCCACAGTTGTCACACGATCAACTCGTCCATTCAGACATTTCAATTGCAGGCGGCGGCAGCCAGGACTCAAGGACTCGAGGCCAGACTGTGGAAATTTATGATTTCCATTATGCGAGACCCTAGCTCTGTCTCTCGACACTCACATGACATGAAAACTGACTAAATGGCAGACAACATTGTGAACATAATGCCCTGGCATAATAATATTTCTGTCCTGTCGCTGCTATGATCTGCATGGCAACGTCCTCCTTACAATGGAATCACCAAGTTGCTGCAAAAGGACATCATTGCCGGGTTTGTGACTCTGCTGAGTTGCCTGCCATTTGTCTGGGCCATTACTCACAGTAAACAATCTTTGCAAACTGTGGGGCCGCCACTCCCAGTGCCCAATCTCCTCTTGGACTCCCTGCTCCTCTGCAACTTCGATAAATTCCATAGAAAAATGCAATTTTATTGAAAAATATTTGCAGCGCTCTCTCTCTCTCTCTCTGCAGTACTTTGTAAAAGCGCAAAATGAGCAGACAAAGATAAATAGTTAAAGGAATAGCACCGTTGCAGATCGATCCCATGCATGTGAGCATCCGAAATTAATTGGAAATCTTAATGTGATTCAATTTGTGAGAATTTCTTTGCCTCTTTGGAAATTTAGAACTTTTACTAATTCAATATTTAAGCTTTGCTAGAAACGAATAAAATGGAAGGATAGGAAAGCAATTTATTATAATCCACTTCTTAAGACATATACTATAAATTTTCCCCCAAAATGTCTCCCACAAATTTACTAAAAATATTCCTTACCAACTCTTAATCTCAGGTGAAAATTAAGCTTTAGTTTTTCTACTTTTCTTTTTAATCTGAGAGGTGGCAAATCTGCAGCTGCCAAAATGGTTTCCATTTGATGCGCCACCCAAGTGTTGAGATCTGCTTCCTTTGCTTCTACCTTATATCCTTAATCTTGTATCTCTTTTGCGCTTTCCTCTTTCTCTTTCTCTCTTATTTTCTGTTTCCTGAGCTCTTTCTCTTTCTATTATCCTGCGCCAGGACTCATTTGTTGTGCATGTGTGTAGATGATATGCCTGCGATTTCAGCACGAAACCGAGACGTATGATGATGTTGATGATGATGATGATGACACACGCACACCATCATATTGCATCAAAAAAGGGGCAGGGGTGGTGGGGCGTTTATGCAGGCGAGGGGGCGTGGCAGCGTGGGGCGTCATAAACAACAGACAAGTTGCACATGCACTGGAGCATAACTACTCGGTTGCACAGAGCTGCTGTCAGGCCAACTACACATGACGAAATAATAGCATTCTCTTTAGGGATATTCTTGAAAAAAAGCATTATAACTTTTGAATTATATTCCCTAAATAAAGTTAAATTTCTTACTTATTAATGTAGCAAAAAACTATAAAAAGTTAATATTTTAAATTTACAAAATTTAATGTAAACGAAAAGAATTTTGTAGAAATTTAATTCACTTATGAAGAAGAAGTAATGTATGTCACAAGGAAAAGTTCTATATGATGTATCGCAAAAAGTTAGATTTATAAATTTGAAATTAGTTTAAAACATCGATTTATATATCGATCTCTGTTTAAAAGTTACACATAGTATCAATATATCGTTTAAAATATATGTTTATGCCAGCTTTCTTCTCATTTTAATGATTGTTGAAAGGTTTTTCAATACATTTCCAAATTTTTGTTATCCTCTATTTTCGTCAAGTGTTATGGTAACTTCTCGGGGCCAAAGCGAAAAAGTCAGGGGCAAAAAGGAGGACAACGTGAAATGTAGGAGACGACAGGAAGGGGCGAACAGGGAATCAGTTTGTGCATATTTTAACTCCCACAGGAAAAATTTCACAAGACAGCGACGGAAGTATGACGAACGAGAGAGAGAGAGAGAGACAGACAGAGACAGAGACAGAGACGAGGAAAAATGGAGATGGCAAGCTGGGAAAATGGGATGAGATGTTGGCCAACAACTGTGACCAAACAATGTTGAAGCTTTGATGAACCTTAAAAGACAACAACAATGCATTCCCACAGCTGCAGCGAGGGAATATGACAAAATACATAGAAAGGAAAAGCGGAGCATATACATGGGGTGTGGGTGTGTGTGTTTGTGTGAGTGAGTGAGTGTGCATGGCCAAAGGGGCGTATGAGTGTTAAAAAATTCTCCACTCCGGATGAACTGAAGTTGCACTGGGCTTTGCGTGTTTCCCTTCGCATTTCAGCTCTTTTTTTTTGTGTTATTTTTTCTGCTATTTGTTCTGCTCCTTTTTCTCGAGTGTAACCGGGGGCGGGGTGTTGACGCGTCACTTTAAGCAAATGGTGATGAATGCGTTGTCGTTTTGGGACCGAAGGAGGAGCAGAGAGCCCCCGGGAGAACCCAGCAAATCCGAGAGAATATTGGCATATTTTATGCAATGCCCCACAAAAGACAAGGTCTCAATAGTTTTGAGGTTTCCAGCAACAAGCTACCATTTTCAACTATTTTTCAATAAATTGTCAAGAGGTTTCCGCTTGAGATTGATCAACTAAAAGGTTTTTGTATGGTAAAACCAAAACATGGCCAGCAATTGGAGTCAGCTTAAGACCAAAAAGCTCTCAATTCCTTTTCCTCACCTCTCCACTAATTGATATATATTTTCAGGACATTCTCTAATTTGGATTTATGCCGCCCAAGTGTATTAGAGTCGGCCAGAAATCACAGCTGTCACATGTAAATAATGCCGCTTGCATATTTATTACGAATGCGCTTTGGAATGCATCAATTTGCCAACAAACAATAGTTGTCTCACTTTTTTTGAGGGTTTTAAATTGTTAAAGAGCTTGTGACATTTGGATTTATTTGTGGTTTCCCGGCTTTCCATTTTTCTCCCTTTGTCTGTGTGTGTGCGTGTCATCATGTCCCCAGCTGGGACTGGCACAAAAAAGTTATTCTGCTATCGTTATAATTGATTAATTAAATCTTGCTGGCAAGATTGAGCAGGACACACGCAGGAATGAAATACAAAGCACAAATTTTATACATATCAAATAGAGGAGTGTGTATATGTGCACAGAGAGAAAAATGTATTTAGATATGGGGTGAAATTTACGTTTTATTATTCTTTTAGACTGAGGGACCATTGCTATTTGAAGTTTGAAATATTAGTTTTAAAGTTTACTTTCCATCTCTAAAATATAAATGAATATCAAAACCTAAATAATAGTTTTTATGAATATAACCCAAACAATCTAATTTCTTCTCTTCTAAAAAACAAGATAATCTGCTTAAACTCAAACCTTTTCATTTTTTATTGCCCCATGAAAATGTCAACTTTAAATCGTTCGTTTTTTTGCCATGTATAAATATTCTATATATATATATGTATATATTTTTTAGACGTATGTTGAACGGACTGAGAGTTGCACATTTTGCTGGCAAAAGTTAAGCAAAAGTTGTCGCAGCTGAAAACTTTTTATAGCAAACATTTTTTGGCTCTCAGTGGCTGAGAGCTGCTGCTCCAGCTTCTGTTTTTTGTGTTGTTTTAACTTTACATATATTTCCGTATGTACGAGTTGAATTCTCATGCTGCTCACTTGTCATGCTGTCAATTGGCAAAAGCGACTGACAAGAAGCCGGCTTCTCAGAGCTGGAGCCGGAGCCCTCGACCCCGGAGTCATTCCGGGATTCAGCTGAAGGATTCCGTGCGATGCCCACCCACTCGCATCGCAATGGCATCACATCAGCCAAGAACAGTCGACGTCGTCAGACTGATATGTCATTACTTATATGGGCACTTGAAAAGTTTCGAGTGAAATGTGCGGCAGTTGGCGGTGGGGGCGGGAAAGAGCAAAAATCCACCTCACAGATAACCCTGGAAAATGCTGTATTTGCAGATAACTCCTGTCCTTTTCCTTTTCATTTTCAACCTCCCCCTGTACGTTAAATATAATCAGATTAATAACTGTAAACACTTGTTCGTTCGGTTGGGAGCAAAGCAGGTATAACTTTCCACCTTAGATTGGATTTCGTTGAAGTTGAGTTATTGCCAAACGGAAATCGATCCTCGGCACTCATTACAACGTCAACCGGCACTTTCCCCCTCCTGGGGATTGTGATTAGTGTTAGGGATTGGGGGTGAGGTATGTACATCCAAACTGAACGGAGCTTGATTGATTTATATTCACCTACGGATATGCCAGGACACACACCCAGATTGCGCAGACTGCAGACTGCAATCGAATCCTGTTTGCAGTCAGTTAACTAAGGTGAAAAATGAGCTGGCAAATGTCCAGGGAAGTTCGCTTCATTCTCTTATACACTTGGGTAATAAATCTAACGAAATGGTGATTCCCGAATGGATTTTATCAAATTAGAATATTGGATTTAAGGAAAGAAATGTATAGTAAAAAAATGTAATTTTGGTAATCTTTTCTCTCTGACAAACCTGAAGTGGTTTGTTTAATATTTTTCATATCAACTATGAGATTTATGATTTATATTTCTTTTCACAAAAACTTATTTTTGCTTAAAGCTAGATTTTTGAATAATTTTCATTATATTCTCTATCAGCGTTGACCTGCTTCCCACTTTCATATTTTATAAAATGACGCTTTTTCACGGGTCTCGAATTTATATGGAATTGTTTAAATATACCATCGCTGTCATGATTCGGGCCAAATCCCATATGAGACAAGGCCGTGGGGGCTAGCCGCGAAGCCGAAGCGTTAAATAAACAATAAGCCCGGCACTTAATTAATTGCATTGTTTGGGGCACTCGAATTCCATTAAATAAATATGGATTTAGTTGAAAAATATGTATAATTTTTAAGCCTTGCCGCAAATACACCGAAATGTTTGCCATAAAGTAAAGTGAGTGAGTTATGAGTACGTGTGTGTCTGTACAGTGAGCGAAATACGAGGCCGTGAATATGTAAACTTTTTACTTTGGATAATAACAAAATTATTAATTATTGAATTTCAAATCTTTGAATTAGTAGTCTTTATCCGGGGGTAATTCAGCATTGTATGCATTCAATAATTTATGTTAGTAAATATAAAAAATATATTTAGTAAGAAAATATTTTGTATTATGATAATTTATATTTTTAATTGGCTCTTGTGATATTATTTTAATATTTAATAATTTAAAATAATTTAAAAAGTAAGCAGCGATTTTATCGTTGGTGAGATAATTTTATGGTGTGTAACTTTATAGAGCATACTTTTAGGCAGTATTCCAAAAGATTCAATGTTTTAAAGACTTTAAAACAATTAAATGAAAACCTAAAGGTATTACATTTTTTTTTTTTTAAAGTTCTAACAGTGTATAACTAACAAGTAAAATGAAAGGAGTTCGCGCCTAGAGAGGAAAATGACGTGAATGGGACCTTCAAACTCGGTGACAAATCGCGCCTGTGTGTGGGGGAATTGATAATTTTAATTAAGCGCTAATATTTTAATTTATTATTATTATGTTGTCAGCCCCGGACGAGCTGCCGTGTGTGTGTGTGTCCTGCGTCCTGTCTGTCTGTGAATAAATACGAGTCGAGGTTTTTATGCGTGTGGGTGTGACAGGTGCAGAGCGGGGGGCCGGATGAGTGACGAGTGATATGAACCTGTCAGGAGAGTTAAGTCCATCAAAAGCCCCCTCCTCCCGCAGCAAGAAGCTATTTAATTTTATGAATTATTGATGCATATTGTGTGTGGATATTCTCACTCACAGCAGAGGCCAATTAGGCCTGCAGTTACCTCCTTTTTATGTATATTGCATTCGTGTGCGGCTGAGCACCCGATGATTTATAATTACATTCGCCTGACTGGATCGGTGTTTTTCGCATTCGATTCTGCGGCTGATTTATGCGGTCGCTCAACTCGGGATTAGTTTTATTTACACACCATTGGCCCGCACGTCCACATGCCCCCGTGTGTGCACACACACACTTTATGCTGCAGTTCATTTTAATTAAACCACTGACAAGTCATACGCAAATTATTGGCTGCCATATATGCACACACATATGGTGGCACACCTGGGCAAGCATCTGACTTACCTGCAACGAGAGAAGAGAAAGGAATGCAAATTTTAATTAATTATCGAGCCAAGAGCCAAATTAAATCAAATTACTTAGTGCTGATGTGTAAAAAATGTAACTTAATCAAGTCGGCAATTTATTTTAATTAGTTTTTAAATAAATTTGCATCAATTGAAACACATTTAATTGGGATTTATGCGTTTACAACACGGAATAAACAGATATCCTTTAATTACGACAGGGATTTTTTTTAATAATTATTATTCGCCATTAAAAAAGGTAGAACATTTGCAGAGAAATCAGTTTAGCAATAAAATGTACCAAAGAACCAATATCTACTTTTTCTTTTAAACACATTTTCGTTTGGGTTAAGAATTCCTTTAGTTACATATTTAAGCGATTGTTTTTTTCCGTTTTCAAATAGTTCTGGGAAATGATAAATATTTAAATATAGCTTATTCAAAAAAAAAAATGTATATCCTTTTATTTACATTTATAAACTATAATTTACCATTGAAGTGCAATTAATCCGGAGATAAATCAGTTTAGCAATTATTTTTCCACAAAAAAAAAAACATTATTTAGAAGATCAAGGGTACACATTACTCGAATGCCCTAATAAATATTCCCCAACTAATCCCAATAAGAGTGTGTTTAATTGCAACATGCAATTCAATAATTTTTTGTGTACAATTTAATTTCCCCTCCAATCAGCTGGCAAAGTTGTACCGACTTTTCCCTCTTTAAGTTTAATATTTAATATTTGTCCCAGCACTCTTCCAGCTGCATTGCTCTCTGGGTAAATACAGGATAAGAGGAAAAGGGAAATGTGAGAAAGGAAAAGCCACGATGGACTTCGAAAGAAAATCGAATGAGCTCAAGCCGTCGACGACGGCTTTTGCGGCAAAATCAATGACACAATAAATATTTGTCCAGCCCTTAACTGTCGAGTGTTTAACAAGACCAAGGCTTTTTATATATATATTTATAAACTTATATATATATATATATATATATGGTGAGAGGTTTAAATAAATAGAAAAACTTTCGCTAGACCAGGATATTTCAATTTCATTTCCTTTTATGTTTGAGTTCTCTTCTTTTTAATCGAAAGAATTTCTTCCTTAAAGTTTAAACTTTCATTTCAAAATAAAAAGTTTTCTTAGAAAATGATAAGTTGACTTGAGATAATTAAATATCAACAAGTATATTAGTTTAAAAATATCTTAATTAAATTAATTTTAAATGTATATACATCCTAATAAAATAAGATACAAAAATACAAGTTCAGATGCAATCCGTAATAAATTTAAATATTCACAGAACTTCTTTACCCTTTAATTTTATAGATAAAAAAATTATTTTTGTACTTAATTATTATAAAAGAATGTTAAATTTCCACAGCGCTCCTTTGCAGAAAACATTTAAGCATCAAATAGATAGAACAATATGCAATCAATATGTCTATATTTCAAAGAAAGCTCAGGTGGCTTACGAAAACATCTTTTCACTGGTATTTGGGCCAGCATTTTGTTCTCTTTTGGAACTTAAGTAGGCCACGGCAAGTGTCCATATGCGAATGTGTGCGACTGTAGAGCGCATGTTTATTGCACTTTGGGGAATACACGACCCGGCTCAGCCCAATTCGGCTTCTTGGGCCGCTTAATGTGGCAGAAAAATGTGTAAATTTACGTCGAAGCGAACTCTGAAGTTTTGCCGGCTGCCTGGGCTTTTTTCGGGGGGTTTATTTTTTCGCTCCTCTTTTTTTGGGAGGGTTCTAGATCCTGGGAGTCTCCGGCTTGTCCCCAAGTAAATTGAAAAATGTAGCCGAGGCAAAAGTGTGGCAAGTGAAATAAAAATGGCAAATGGCCAGAGAGATATAAGCAATGAGCTCCAGGATTACATGAAACTAACTTACTGTGTGTGTGTGGGTCGGGGCTTGGGTGGGAAACTGACATGTCGAGGACTCTAAATTACTTTGCTCCAGGAAAATCCAAAAGATGCAGCCGGAGGATGCGAAAGGAGCAATCAGGGGGATATAATTTAATGGCAGCATAAAACGCATTGCATTGTTGCCAGTCGCGAGTCGCGCAATCAAACCGCTCAGGATCAGAAATCATAACAAATCATTGCCCAAAAAAAAAAAGAGTGGCGAAGTAATAACTCAGTTCAGTCTCAGTCTCAGGCAGAGTCCCCATTGTATTCAGATTTTTATTGCTCATCACGGGATGGAGTAATGGGCTTTGGCTTCCAGTTCTGGCTTGGAAGTTGAAATAATAATAATTTACGGGAAAGGGAAATATATATTTTATAAAATTTATTTGTTCTCTGTCTTAGCTATTTATATTAATAATTAAGAATAATATAGAATATATTATTTATAAATTAGGTAATTTAAAACTTAAATAGCTCTAAATCGAAATATCGGAATATCACACATTTTAAAATTCTTTGCCTGAAAAATTTTCGTAAATTATCTAATCGATTCTTAAATGTAAACAATTTCTAGTTAAGCTTTGCATTTCGAGCTATGTTTGTTTTTAGTCTGACTTGTTTTCGCTCGAACTTCCTCTTTTTAGCTTTGTTTAGTATTTTCCGGAAAAAGCAACTGCATTGGTTACCCATCTACATCAACGGAAATCACAAATATCATATGCGAAAAATCTGAGAACGTTGCTTATGTGATTTATGCGCAACAAACTGAAAAAAATAAAGAAAAGAGGGAGTTCCTGCTGCTGAAACTTCGCAGTTAAAAGCGCTTCAACAATGTGGCAAATGAAATGCACACGGAATTCAAACAGACAAGCTGCAGGGGAGCAGCTGTGTGAAGAGCGGGGAGGGAAAAAAGGGAAAATGGGGTAAAAATGGCAGGGTTTTCCCTGGCAAATTTTCGGGGCATTATGGCGTTGCACTGGGGGCGCATTACCAGCGTGTTTTTTTTTTTCGTAAATAAACACGCAATTGTGGCATTGGGAATTTCCGTAAGATACTACATTCGTTTTTATTTCCAGCGAGGCCTGTTAAATGGAGTCCGGGGCAACAATTATATTTTAATTGCATACATTTTTTGTTCCCTGCTCCTTGTCGCGTTTTGTAACGTTTCTGTCAATCAGCGGCAGGCAGGCCAAAGTTTTTCAATTTTGCAGCAACAAATACCTAACAATTGCTGTTTATACACACACAGAGGGAGGCGCCACTGCCCAGTCCCCTCGATTCAATCAATATGGAACACAATTGGTCCATTCACACGCCCATTTCCTTGCCGCCAGCCCTTGGCCAGTGCAGCGAGCTCAGTTCGGCCAACTTTAGCTAACAAAAAATTAATTTAAAAACTTATTTCAATACCAAATTGTGCCCAGAAAAAAGAGAGAAGCGTCGGTGATGGAGTGGCGAGGGAGCGCGTAACATTTTAATAAGATTAAAATGAAAATGTTGTAACAGTTTGACAGAGAAAAAAAGCGAAGAAGAAGCCATCCGACCATCTCTTCCCTTCACTTTCCTGTTGTGTTTGATTTTCGATTATAAAATCGTTTTAGGGTCATGAAACTCAATAGCAAAAGGACATTCAGTTCAATTTACAATTTATAGCAACACTCGCCTATACAAATTTAATTTTTCATCTTGCGTTTTTTATATATATATTTTTTTTTTACATATTTTCACCGCTTTTAGGCCAAGAGGTTAATCAATTTATTTTTTTGCACTCCTTTATTGTTTTGTCAATATAAATTCTGCGTTTGTTTTCCTTTTGCAGAAATAACAACATTTTTAATATGAAATTTTGCGGCTGTTAACTTGATTTAATTACGATTGAATTGTTTGTCTAGTGAAGAAATTTGTTTGTATTTACAACGGTGACGTTGCAATATTAAATGGGGAAATTACTATAGGTAATTGCTATGGGTAAACAACAAGATTATTATTTTCATTATTTCTCTGAATTTGAGGCAATTAAGAGAATTTTTAATTGAGAAAATAATGTAATTTCTCGAGAGTAGTTTAATTTGATTTCAATATGTGTATATAAGCCAACTAAACAAGTTTTTAAAAGTCTTTCCTGTAGCCATAAATAAATGTATTGCTCCATTATTTAACCCACAATTAAACTCCCATAAATGATAAAGAGCTGAGCCATGATATTTATTATTTGGCTGGTCTTAGGAATCAATAAAAATTCCCCCAACGTTGCTTTATGTATTTCTTTCACTCTCTAAGCCAGAGTAACTAATTCTCTGGCGAAAAAAGTGAGGAAAAACTATATTGCAACATTTGTTACACATCCAATGGAGCAGCTAGCTCGAAGCTCCTTGAGGGGAGGCGTCGCTTAAGGACCTCAGGGATGTAGCCGAATGCCACATGCCCCCTAAAGTATTACGACACAAAAATGGCATTGCAGCGGCGGGGGCGTGACAAGCAGAGGAAAAATGAAAATAAAAAAGGAAAACCCGCCAGCAAACCAAACTAAAAATACACACAAAAAAAGAGAGGAGAAGAAGTAGCAGAGGGCACAACATAAAAGCTGAGCGTCTGGGTGGAACTCTAGTGCTAATGTTGGCGGGTTTCCCGCACCCAGTTTTTACCCATTTTCCCCAGGCATTTTCCTCCCAGCACTTGTGCACACTTTTGGCATAATACAACAAAATTGATTTGCCGCATGCATCATTATCAGCAATGTCGTCATCATCCCCACCCAGACCCAAGTCTGCACGTCTTGCACTGCACTCGAAGGTCCTGGGGATCCTTTCCCTCAGCAGCACACACACACACACACACATTCCCAGTCAATGCAATGGCGCTCATTCATTCAACGTTTTGCAACTCATAAGAAGCAGCAATTGAAGCATCATTAGCTGCAAGTTTTCCTCAATCCTTCGGCTCTCCTCCGCACAGTCCCACACTGCGTATGAGTAATGTATGCATGCCATTTACATTGATTTGTGGCGGAACGTCGACTGTACACCACCCGAAGCACTATATATGTGCATCCTTACCCTGCTGTGGAAACTTTCTTCTAATGCTTCAGTCAAGTGGCTCAAAGTGGGGCATCGATGGGTTTTCAGCTTAACCAAAGCCATCAATTATGCTGAAATTTCACTGAATTTTCGCTGAAATTTGTGCAGCGTTTTAGCTTTACTCGCAGCAATCGAAAAATATTTATTTCTCTTGTGCGCCCCAAGAACTTTAAAACTTTGACTGAAGCCAAAGTTTATGTTTGTGTCGATAATATCGGGATTTCTCGACTCCTCACTGTGTGTTTTTTCCTCCTTCTTCGTATTTACGAAGGCGTTCCTCAGCGTTGGCAATAATAAATTCAATACGCATGGAGTGAGGTTGGATAGCAGGGCAGGAAAATAGAGCAGAGTCTGCGAAATAAGCAGATGCAAAAACAGGTACAGGGGGAAAATCTAGTACAAATCTGAGAGCTATACTAAAATTGGGCTATAAATTATATGGAATCAATATATAATTTATTTTCTAGAAATGACTTATAATAGTTATTATTAATATGATTAATATAACTATAAATTCAGAATATCTTTTGGGAAGATCAAACTGCAGCAAAAACAGTGGGTTTTCCCTTAAGATGACATCTTGATTAATCGTTTCTCCTAAATCTGTTTTTATAAAAACTATTAAAGTTAAAATTTCCCAACTTGAGTTGAATTAAAAGAACTCAATATTTTATTTTATATTTCAGAACTATATTTTTCTCTTCCTGTACATGTTACATATGACCATGTTTTGGTTCTGGATCTCAGCATACATATGGGTTAGCTTAGCTCCTGATGCTGCTGGGTTCTTTCTCCTTCGCTATTGAGGGGGCCGTTGTTCCATGACGTTATCACGTACGCTAATGCGACAAAAGCGCAACGACGAGCAAAATGTTTTGAAAATTTACTTAGCCTCGGCTTCCTGCCTCTGCGCCTCAATTCCTCCGCCCTTTTCCTGTGGCTTCGACAGGCTGCCAGAGAGCGAGCGAGTGAGCTTCTTATGCCTTTGCCTTTGTGCCCAGGCTCAAGGCGCTCCTTCTATGTTTCTCCCAGTTTTTTACTCCTTACTTTATTTGCATTCCTTGGGCCACATCCGCTCGTCGTTTCCTGGGCGCTTCTTTAAGCGCAAAATACTTTTCCGCTGCTCGAGTGGCAGAAAAATGAAAATAATATTTTTGGGGCGCGTGCTTTCCGGCCATGCGGCACACGCGGCGTATACGTAACGCCGCGCTCAGGTTAAATGCTCGCATATATATGCACGTACGTACGTGCATGTAAGTACAGTGAAGGTCATAAAAATAACACTCGGCAAGAAGTACAGATGCTTTTGTTCCCAAGGTCTTTAAAAAAGTTTAAGCGCTTCGTTGAATTGCTTTGTGTTGCCCAAGCCTAAGCCACTTCTAATGGAGTTAAAGGGGAGTTTTTAAGGAGAACTCTTTGGTTTATTAATTTAAATTTTGGGAAATCATACTTAAAATACATTTTTACTTTTTAATAGGACCACGCCCCTGAGTTTTAGGATTTCTCAGAGCGTTTACTATGATTTTATATTCCTACCAAATTGAAACCTTACAAAATCAAAAATTTAGGCTGAATCCAACAAAGTTTTTGGCATACTTTTAGACACTTATTTAAACCATTTCAAACCTCCAAACCTGAACTAATTTTTATTAGCTGTTATTTTGACTCTGGCTGTTTGCCGAAATCCCCGAAAAATCCCACAGAACCGCAAATGTACAATGCAGGCAAGGCGCGTCCTGTTCGCTGCTCTGTTCTGCGCTGGTTTGGGGTTTGGTTTGGCCTGGTCTCTGGTTTGGTTTGGTTTTCGAGGTTCGATGTTCGGCTCAGGTGTGTGGTGTGTGCGGTTGCCGTAGGGCTGGGGGCCAGGGGGTCGAGGGAACGCAGCGTGATGTGTTTATACATTTCGTGAAATGACAGAAATTGAATAAAATTTATGCGTTTTACGCGACGCAAGGTGGCAACCGCATAGGCGCAGCCCAAAAAAAAAAGCGAAACGGGAAAAAAACAAGAAGAAAGTTTCCGCATAATATTGGCGGTCGGAAACATCCACCCGCCGCCGTTGCTGTCACAATTTTGGTAGATGAAATATGTGCGAAGGTCGTTTGATGTTTCCTTGCTCCCGGAATGCTTTAGCCTTTTTTGCAGTTGGTTTTTTTTCGAAAGAGTTGACAGCGGTTTTTTTCATTGGGGAATATATGAAGGGCTTATTCCGGGTTAAATGCATAACAAGGATGTGCCCACTATTCAGGAGACATGACCAGTACATGTCAAGTATATAAAGAGAATTAAACATCTTAAATCAAAGTAAAAGCAGGAACATTATGTGGGAGTTAAGACGCTTTAATATATATATATAGCAAACCTTTTGTTAAGATGTTTCATTTTTTCCAAGAAATACTCAACATTTTCGCAGCTTAAAATAATACTTTAAAGGTCCTGCCACAGCCTTTTCATTTTACTTTAAGAGTTTCTGCAATTTTTGACAACTTGAGCTAGGATTTCGTGTTTCCCGCCCACTCTTTAAGGAAGGCCATAGCCAAGTCCTGCAAAAGCCACTCCCAAAAAAGTACAAAAATCTGTGACCCTGATGCGATGACAGCTGCCGGAAGAAGCCGCTCGCCGCTCGCTGCTCGAGGAGCGCGAAGGACAGCGACCGCATGCCATAAATGCTTAAATCAAATTAACGCAGGAACTACAAGGAAACCGAAAAGGGAAACAGGACGAAGACAAAGACGAAGACGCAGAAGGAGGAGAAGGAAAAGCAGCTCAACCCGTTGGCAGAGAGAGCTTAAGTTATGCAAAACGCTGGGCGTGGCCAGCTCACAATGGACTGCAAATCAGGATAACTGCCCCGGGGAAGAAGTACGTGGGACGGGAATCGGTGCGGACAGTGGCCGTTCCAGGTTGCCATTGTCACTCGGCCGGGGCTCAGGGCAGAAAGCCCTGATTAATTGGCGCTATTTATAATTAAATTGCGTCCTAAGCTGTAATCACTGTTCTCTTAGTCCTTCTCGGTTGCTAAGCCCGTTTCCTTTGGGCCTTAGTCAAAGGATGGCGTTCGCCTACATCAAAAGCGGCAATATAATTTTACCCACAAACGAACATTCTGCTGATTCAATTAATGTCTCGTTTTAAAGCCTGGACCAGGGCCTTGGACCAGATGCGCAATGTTCCTGACAAGGATATTTGCCAAACAGGATTTCCAGGCATTGCAGCCGACTAAACAAATGCAAGAAACTCCTCCAGCAGCAGGAACGGTGGAGCTCGCATTTGTAAAATGTATTTTATTTGCTAAATGCATGTGTTGTACTTTAAAACTGAAATAGTGTAAACATTTGAGAAGCAAAGATCCACTTGGCTGGAGAGAAAAGTTTTCGTTGAGCCATTTTCCATATTAAAAGTGAGAAAAGTTTAATATATTCTATATAAAGAAGTTAGATTGATTCTATTTTTGTTAATTTATTTTATTTTCGTGTTCAATTTTATAGTTTAAATTTATTATGGCTCGAAGTCCGTATATATCTATATGGTTAAATTAAGCTTAATTATTTTAAGAGCTTCGGGACTGTATTTATATTTTTTAATGTAGATAAAACCATAGGAATGTCTACAATAATACAGTATATTTTTTAATTAAGTAAATAATAAATTATATTAGCTTTTCCTTAATAGGAGTGAGTTTCTCTAGATCTTAACGATTTTTTGAGTTTGTAATTTTTTAAACATTTAGAAATTTATAAAACTTGATAAAACTGCTTATAATTAATTTGCAGAACTTTCTCAATATATTTCAACTAAAGTCTTATTATTTGAAAGTTTGTAAAAAATACAACAAATTTTCTAGTATATGTAATATATTTATTACATAGTTAGTTCCCCACAAATAAACCCTAGTTTCTCTATACTCTAAACACCCACTGTTTGCTCCCTTCTGGGCCTTGGACATTTCCGCTGTCCGCTGCTGTATCCTGAAATCGGGACTCTTGTACTTGTAATGCCAGAAACAACAACAACAACAACAATGAGAAGGATAAGGGAGGCGCATTTCAAATGCAAATGTGTTTGTGGTGTAAATGCAATTTTACAAAATTTTATATAAGCCATGGCCAGGCAGCTTCGCCGCTCCGCCGGTCCTTCTCCATGCACAATGTGCATAAAATTTACAGGATTTACATTTTAAAAACGCACAAAAAGCTGTTCGAGTCGGGCGGAAAATTCCATGGGGTATGGGGGGAGGGAAATTTCTACGGGGGGAAAGGGGAAAGAAAATGCTGCATATGTGTCTGGGCTTGGGTGTTAGTTTGCAAATGCGGTTTTAACGCTTTTGCGATGGCGACTGCGCGAAGACATTTTCGCCAGGCCAAGCCAAGCCTCGACTGCAATTTGGCTAAGTGCGTGGGGAGTGGGCTCTCCGCTTTTCCCGCTCTTCCCGCCTCTCCAGTGCAAATGAAAATGCACACTACGTGAGTGCATGTGTCTGAGTTTTGTGGCAATCAGTGCCAGACACACATGGGCTTTAGGCCTGGTCCAGAAATGTTTTGCCTACTTGGGGTCTCAGCTTCACTTGGCACTCGCCGGTCGCCCGTCGGCAGTCGGCACTTGGCAGCTGGCATATGGCACAAGGCCGCATTAATCTACGTCTCCTTTATTACGAGCTTTCGGGCATTTAAATAAATTTCAAAGCTTTGGCCCAAAACTGATTTACGAAAGGCGTTCGCAGGCGGCAGGGCGCGGAGGCAGACAGCCTCCGTTTAGCGTTAAATGTGCATAGTTTTGTCTGCGGCAGCAAACTAACCACGTGAAAGTCGCCCTCGGAAACAAATGCCGAGGAGGGAGGCCACTGACACTGACCAAAAAGCGGAGTGGGATGGAAATAAATGGAGACGATCGGGGAATTCAAAAAAAATAAGAATAAAATTATAACAATTTTGTTATAAATATAATAATTTATTTCCTCGATGCACATTCCTTGTGCTCTGCAAAATATTTCTGGTGTTTATTGTGCCATGTTAAATTTAATGTTGAGGAATTAAGGAATATTGAATTTATATTTCTTTCTTATTCACATTCTAATCAATTTGGTTTCTAAAACATTTCCCCCTTTTCGACCCCTTTTTTAGATGATTAAATTCTAAATATAATTAAGGCCTAAGACACCCTAAGAATATCTCCCAGTGCACCAGTCCAGAGGACGTGCAACATGACAGGCTGAAGTTGAGTGGTCCACAGGATGCAGCTGCTGGACCTGCGACAGATACAGCTACAGGCCGGGATACAGATACAGATACAGATACAAATACAGATACAGATATACGGATGCAAAGACCGCAGCCAGCTGGGCAGGCTAACTGAGTTAGAGCTGCCGAAAGTTCCGGGGGAAAGCCGGGTGAGTGAGCGGGAACAGCACCGGGAAATGCGGGAAATGGGGAGGCAAGTCGAGTCTCGAGCTGGGGGCAAACAAGAAATGTAAAGAATGCCACTGACAATGTACAAAGTGCAAAACTAATTTTACAGAGTGAACAGAGGGACGATAGCAACAGCCGTCGTGACTGCAACATGTAGTGTTTGTGTGTGTGCGTGAGGAGAGACACGAACGAACGAACAAGAATCCAAATCCATCATACGCCCTGTGGCCACATCTCCTTTCTTCATTAACCCATCGAAACCTGTGGCCAGAAGACACTTAATCATAAAAGCAACTTCAATTA
>VNJV01011710.1:1961-35173 GCA_008042635.1 Drosophila nikananu
TGATTGCGAAAGCGGCATCACATGGTCGGATGACGAAATGAATAACTAAAGCCGCCGCATCTGTGGGCTGCGAGATCAGTCATTAACCGCCAGAGAAGTGGGAAAATAAGGTGTCAATGTTTGTATGAGGGTAGTTCAGGCTATACAACCGCGTTCTGCCTGGCATTTAAATATGTCTTTAATTTAATTGCAATCACAGATGCAGATAAACCAGATTATGTTAAAGAAAGCGTATGCCAATATAGTGTTGGATCTTTTCAGGATGAAGGAAGCACAAAATTTATTTAATAAGCCTAATTAAACCGTTTTTTTTGTCCCCTTCTTATTATGAATGCAATGGCCGTGTAATAGGTCCCGGTTTAGTTAAGAAATAAATTTTAAAAAATTATTTGTTATACGATATAAGGGCTATTCTATGGACCAGGGCCAAAAATTAAAAATAGTTACAAAAAAATGTTTCAATTGCTTAAATTTGATAGCCTTTATCATATTCTAAAACTAATTTCTAAATATTCCTATGAAAACTCACGCAAGCCCGGTTTTTCATTATATTATTAAAAACCTCCAAAGCAGAGGAATTTTGCTTGGACTTTCTAACATCACCGGAAGATTTCAAATATTCAACGAAACCGCATTTATACTTTTCTGATTTACGTAAAAAATAAACAAGAAAGGAAGCTAACTTCGACATGCCGAAGTATAAATACCCTTGCAGTAAGTAGAAGAAAAAGAAAAATGTTCTGACTTTTTCGTTTGCGAACAAATTAAATGAATTAATATATATTCCTATGGCAGCTACATAAATGATATAGTGGTCCAATTTGAATAAAATTAAATATCTCAAATTTTTTTTTTATTAGAATTTACCGATCGTTCCTATGGCAGCTATATGATTTAGTTGTCCGATCCCGCCCGTTCCGACTTATATAGTAGTGAGAACATATAGAAGACTATCTACAAAGTTTCATTCAGATACTTAGCTTCAAAACTGAGGGACTAGTTTGCGTAGAAACGGACGGACAGACAGACGGACAGACAGACGGAGAGACAGACGGACAGACAGACAGACCGGCAGACAGACGGACAGGCAGACGGACGGACAGACAGACGGACAGACAGAGGGACAGACAGACGGACAGACGGACATATCTAGATCAAGAATATATATACTTTATAGGGTCGGAAATGCGTTGCAAACTTCTGAGTAAAATTATAATACCCAGCAAGGGTATACAAAAATCAAAAAAAGTGCCATTGGAAAAATGTCACGGCTGTTGATGCTGATCAAGAATATATATACTTTATAGGTTCGGAGATGTCTCCTTCACTGCGTTGCAAACTTCTGACTAAAATTATAATACCCTGCAAGGGTACATTAAAATTAATTACATTAAAATCTCTCATAAAGTTTCGCTAAAATAAGTTCTTAATATGGTTTGCGAAAAAAGTGACTTCTGTCTGTGTCGCGTGCAAACTCCATAAATTTTTGTAATTATCTTGAAAACGAACAATTGTCCGAAATCGACCTTAACACAAATTATTGTGCTAACCAAGAGCTATAAGTTTAAATTTTTGTAAAATTAAATTTTTTTAGTTTGAATGCGTAAAAATGTCGCATGCGACACCAGAGAATTGCCCATATGTACCTACATATTTATATACCTTCGCTACATAGAAGTAAATTCCTAGTTCAGACTTTGTATGGATACTCCGTTTTTTATGGGACAATGGAGCACGTCCTGCGATGCATCGAAAGTGCAGCAAAAATCCACTGTTGCAGGATTGCGGGGATGTGACAATGTGAGTCCATAAATACAGGCCAGGCACGTAGAAGTGACGTGCATGATGATGTATCGTATAAGTTTCGCCTCTTGATTTGATCTGTGGCTCAACATTCAATAGACCATTCCCACACAAGTGAGCCAACAGAAGTTAGGGGCAAGCCTTGCCTCGCAGTGGCGGATCCCTTCCACGTGCCAAAGAGTTTTTGCAGGACCCGATAGCCGGCAGTCCGGTGAAATCTGTGTGCGCTATTAAATACCGTTGTAAAGCAACCGGAATTTGTTTACATCCTTAGGCCAGTGAGCAGGTTATGGGTAATGGTGTCGGCTCTCATGCAGGATTCGAGACACGTCCCTGGCGTGTTCGTGTTCGTATTCATACTTGTGTATTTACTCTTCGTTGACACACGGGGCTCCTTTCCAATGGCCTCATATATCATGGGGCAACCAATGCACGTTTCAATAAATTACATTTAAAATATAAAATGGGAGCACAATATGGAGAGGGAGGAGGAGCCCGCAAGAGGGAAACGAGTTTTGCGAGGGACCAAAATCCTATTATTGCAACCAGTTCCGGAAAAGGCTCTGCATATAAAGAACAGTGCTCTTAAAGCTATTGGCTTCAAAGAATGATTTCAATTCCATGAATAACATACATATGCTGAAATATAGAAATGTTAGCAGTTATTCAGAATATTTGTTCTTAGAAGAACCGCTTTTAGTCCTTTATGCTAAATGTTTCCACTTTGTTTATGTATCCAATTTGGCTTGAAAGCCACAACAATTCAAAGAAAAGTAATATGGCCATAAATTAGCGTAAAACTCATCAAATTATTTCCATTTTACTCGCACCAATTTAAGCCTACAACTTCCGCGGAATATATGTATGTATGTACATATAGCGCCATCAGTCCTAGGCCCTCAAACTACAGTCCCAATGATTTGTTCCGTTCGGTTCCGCTACTCGGTAGGTATATAATTCATTCATAAAATACGCACGATTCAGAGGGGACGGGAACCCGGGCCAGAATCACGTACCCCATGTTGACAGTCATGGATGGAGCCAAAGCACGTGGCCAACTGCCCACACCCCGTGCTCGCAGCCCATAGAACAGCGGCAATTTCCGCGCAGAATTTCCCAAACAAAGCCAGGAAAATTTCCCACTGTTCCACACGGAGGGAGAGAGCCACAGAAGGACAGAGAGCGACTCGCAAAGATGAGAGGAAAACTAAGAGAGCGAACGACGCCGACTTCGCTGCTGCTGCGGCTGCTGCTGTTTTCCACTTGGCTGTCGGAGCCAATGGACCAGTTTGGAAAATCCACACAGTCAGTTTGTTTTGAAATTCCGCCGCGCTTGGTTTGCCTCCGAGAGTTTACGGCCTCCTACCAAAATAAATTCGAACACAGAAAAGTACTACAGAAGTAATAAATAAATATATAAAAATAGTGCAAAAAAAAAAAAACTCATAAAGTGTTATCGAATAAGCTAACCAATTTTCAACGGCTGTTATGGCTGAAAAAAAATGCAAAAATATGTCGGAATATATTTAAATTTGTACGTTAAAATGCTTGCTTGTAACTGTCAGCTATTCTAATATAAATAAATAAAATACCACCATAAAGTAAAGCCAAATAAATAAATAATCAAATAATAACGCGCTTGCATGTGCGGCACTAGGTTAAAGTTATTTAAAAAGCTTTAAAATTTGTAAATGCAGCGGCAGCTAATTATAAGCCTAAAATGTGAAATATTGAGTAACACAATGTGTGGAATTTCCTAAAAAAAAAAACTACAAAAGAGCCGAATTTTATCCTTTAAATTTATTGTGCAAAAATGGATTAATCATTTCAAAGGAAAAAGTGAATAAAGTGTAAGTAGCTTTGACTATAGCCCTTAGAGTAGACTTATTTAGAATAATCCAAATTAGTAAATGTTTCCGGAACGAATTATTAGGTAAACTTATTTACATAGAGACGGGAGTAAAGGTTCGTCAGATAATTTAACACACTTTTATTTTAAATAAAGGTTTAATTTCAAAACCTTTCGAAGATTCTTAAATAAATTAAAACAAGAAGCTAACTTCGGCACGCCAAAGTTTGTATACCCTGGCAGGTTATAATTCAATCCAATTTGATCAATGGATATAAATGATATAAATCAATATAAAAATTAACTTTTAATATTTTCCCATATATATTTCAATTACAGTTATAGTTTTACTTTCACAGTTTTGCATTATCCTATACTCTTACCGATCGTTCCTATGGCACCTTTATGATATAGTCATCCGATTTGCATCAATTTTAATCCGAAATTCTGAAATAATATAAAATTGCAATATCTCTGAGAAGATAACAAACAGACGGACTGACGGTCGGACGGACACACGGACATGACTAGATAGACTGAGCTGTTGATGCTGATCAAGAATATGTATACCTTATAGGATCAGACCCTGCAAGGGTAGTTCTAAATTATTTTAATTTCAAAGATTCCTAAAAACATCCATATAAAAAAAATTACCTTGAAAACATTACTCATATCTCTAAATTTTGAACCGACTAACATAAAAGGTAAGAACATGCTCAGTTTATTTAATCAAGCTTAAGAGAAACAATAAGTTAAATGCAAGGAAAACACAGCACGCAATAAATGCAAATTAATTAAAATAAATAGCTCAGAGTGCTTTCCACCCTCGCTGGGTGTGTGTGCAAGTGTAAATGTACTTTTTCGTGTTCGTTTTCGAGTTTGTCGTGTCTGTGCAAATAAGGACCATCGGAAGGAAAGGGCCAACGGAATCGCGTCTAAGCCAAGCTAGCGCTAAGCCAGAAGAGGGAAAAAAGCATTGCACCGATTACGTAATTAAAAGCAAATTTTCACAAATTCCCTGGTCCGTGACTCACAGAAAATTAGTAACGAATGGTAAACAGCATTAAAAATAATATTGGTCGTAAGTCGCAGAGAATGAGAAGAATTCGTGAGCTTGGCCAGGACCAAAGTCACCGGGCGAAAATTAACTTAAAGCCAAGGAATCTCGCAATCTGTCCCCGTTTTCTCGGTTTTTGCACTTCCTATCTGGGATCTAACCCCAGCTCGCACATGATTACTCACATGTCAGCAGAAAAAGAAGATTTATTGCCAAGAAACCGAAAACCAAATGTTTGCCATTTCTCTTTGTTTTGGTTACCTTTTGTTTTTACCTTTTTTTAGGGTGCGACCCTCTACCTTTTTCCATTTGTTCTCTTCTGGGCCTTTCGGTTGCTTCTCGGGAAATTAAACTATTAAGCTTTTTGCTACCGCTGCCGCTGCTGCTGCCGATGTGCGTAAAGTTTTAATGAGACATAAAGGACATGCCGAAATTATGCCGGCCTTAGGAAGTATCCCAGATCCCTCTATCAGAGCATCTGTCATTAAGATGGAGCTAAGGCCATTTCCACGCGGTCCGTAGACAAATTCTGCCCCGGCAGATAAGTGGAAAGGCCGTAAAAGTTTAGTGGACCGAATGAACATAAACTGCCGCTGATTACCTGGAGGTAATTTTTTTGTTTGTCGCTCTCCGGCGTCTAAGGCGTTTAAGCCAGGTTCGAGGGTCTGTCAGCAACAGGCATAGAAGTTATGACACTTTCGGCTCAAGTGTTAGCCATTAACATTGCGGCTTGGCCGAAGAAATATTCGCTGAGAGTGGTTTGTGTGACACCACGGGGGTCTGGGATAAGTTACACGGGCAAGGGCTCTGCTTACGCCTGAGGTTAGCCACAAATCAGAAGGTTGTTTAACGACTTTAAATGTACATGTTAGATATAAAATCCTTCAAAGTCTATATACAAGTGGAACAAGAAATGAATCAAAAGTAGATAACAGATATTTGAAACAATCCATTTCTTGTATTTTAATTGTTTAGTACATATAAAATATGATCATTCATAATTTAACCCTTCCCTTTCGTCGTATTTTTCCCAGCTTATTTGCAAAGAATGTGTTTTCATCGTATGTATAGCTAACAGTCGAGATCATTCACCAAACAAAAAGTGATTTAAAAACATATTCCGCACAAGTAGATTAATTCGATTCACTCATATTGATCAGCACATGTACTATATATCAAGATTCAATCAACACAATCCATATTTTATGCGGCAATTAAATATTTTAAATATTTTGACCATCCCATCATCGTCTCTATGCTCATCTTGGCGTGCGGCTACCAAAATAAATAAACTCAGACGAAAGTATGAGCATTTATCTCTCCCGGGGGCCTGATTCTTATTCAATTCTATTTATCTGGTCCTGTGGATTTATGGTCTTCATTCGGGCGGCCAGAAAATTAAAAAAATCTAAACGCGTACTGCATTCAATTTAAATTCATTCACTGTGCTTGCCTTGCCTTCTCCCTGATATAAATTTCAACCGTATGCGCCGACTTTATAATCGCCTTACAGTTAAGTGGTGTATTTTACGACTCTTTCCAACGGTGCAAAAAATTTAATGCCCCAAACAACTTTTCTATTTAGCTTTGAACTATGTACATAGGTCCAATCAAAAATCTGATGCATAAACTAAACAAAAACTCGAAATTTGTCCAAAAATAGGATTGAATTATTTGTATTCCTTTGTTTCGATGGTTTCTTTAAAACTCTTCTCAATATTCTAGCAAAGATATCTGAATATGGATATAAGTTTTTATGTTTGGTGACTACTTTAATTTTCTTAGGAGCAACCAAAAGGGAGTGAATATGTTCTCTAATTAGTTTATAAGAGTAACTTTTCAGCTTTCTAATATATAATAATATAATATAATATATCTAATAAATATAAATGAAATTAAAATACTTGTTAGTTGTTACCTAAATTTAAATAGCGAATATGCCTCTAATTCTTTTCCAAAGACATTCCCCATCAAGAGTCCGTACACTTTGTAATTTGTTTAACAAAAAAAGTGTGTGTTTAGTTAGCGATTCGAAATGGCCGGAACAACAAGTTGTCTGGGCGCCTGCCATTCATTCGATCGATGAACCGCCGCCGGTAATTAATCGTCTTGCTCGCTGACTTTGAGCAATTGTTGAAACATTCTTACGCCAAACGGGCACTCGGAAAATGCGCCCCACCCCCCTGTGGCTTATCATTTAATTGGCTGCTGTGTAAATTGCTCACGAGCATTCAAGTATTGGCAATCAATACACATTATTCAGTATGTGCGGCCTCTCGCGATTTCACATGATTTGTCAGTTTGCGCTAACGCACTTATTCAGCATCCTCATTGTGCGCATTTTGCATATATTTAAATTCATTTCCCATTACAATTTGTTGTGTTTCCGCTTGCCGCTTGACCATCACGAATTTATTTCATTTCGTTTAACTTCTACGCGCACTTTTCATCTGTTTTCCGCTGGATCTGTGCAAATATGCAAAATGATTGACAGCACAATTAAGGCGCCGCAATCGAGGGAGTCTCTCTCGAGGGGCGCAGGTACGCGGGGCACGTGGTGGAGCTGCAACCTTATATGGCAGCAAAAGTTACAATTTGCTGTTCCCCCAGCAAAAAAGCAAGCGCGTCGCAAAACATGTGTAGCAGCAGACAATGGACGCTTAATTTGAACATAATATACATTATATGTATATGTGTACACTTTTCAGAAAGGTAACCAGCGGGGGAACTACTTAGGTGATGTAGCGTATAGTAGTTTTCGCTGTAAGTAGAGTGCACCTACAATCGTGTGACAATAATCTGATAACTACAACAATGACGTTTAGGTATTTTGACACCTGGTTACCATTGGTAGCAGAATACTACAGCTTTCATCATACCTCATAGATACAATTAAATTCTTCAAATTTATTGCACTTACCTTAAAGTTCCAGGTATCTTACACCCGAAAGTTGAATGTTATTTGATTAATACAACAGTGAATGATTAGAAATTAGATTCACACGTTCCTTTGAGCTCTGAAACCCCTTAGTATTTGGGGCAAATGTCATTATAAATTATCCTAAACTCCGAATCGGAGCACTGAATTAAAACCAAAAAGAATAAAAGTTTCCAGCGTTCTCCCGCAAGTGTTCCGCCATGGGTGCCAGCAACAGCAAGCCTCAGACGCTGCAGATGGCCAATCCCATTCAGATCACCCGCGACGTGGCAGAGCGGATCAATCAAGCCACGGCCAAGGACACAACGCTAGGGGCGAGCATCTGTGAGACCTGTAAGCAGAGGGGCGAGTCAGGAGCTCTCCGCGATACTGCCAGCACACCGCAGCACAGGGCAATGGAAGTGCAGCCTGTAAACGTGGCCAAGTCCTTTAAGAAGCGCGCGTCGGAGGCCGAGGAATCGCAGTTCGATCAGTCCGTGAAACGAGTTCGGGAGCTGTTCGGGAATCCGACAAAGCGTCCAAAGAAGTGTTCAAGCGACATCAGAAACCTCGAGGTTGAAGTCATCAACTGCTACCAAAGGTATCCCAACGAATCCCTGCAGTGCTCTGATTTGGCCAAGCAATTTAACCGCTTTGTATTCGGGAAGCAGATGTCCGAAGTGATGAAAACGGAACCGGATTATATCGTTGAACCAAGGGCGTTCGCGTAACCCAGAGAAATTAACTAGAGATCACAAGTTCTACTGTCAAACGGCACACATCTTCAATCAAATTGCATTTAAAATTCCATTCGCTCAACGATTGCTGCGATCGTGGTCGCCAGTGGTTTCAATAAAATCATCTGGGCGGTATTTTGAATAATATATGTGGTTGTATATGCACATGACGCTCAATTCAACAAAATTAGTTGCATGCAGCCTAAATGTTTTATTCGGCTTATTCTTTTATTAGCCTTGGCTGATTGCCAGCAAACAAGAGTCGTCAAACAAATGAATGACAACGTGAAAAGCATGAAAACCAGAAAGCGAAACATAAATAAAAAAACAAACACGCGCCGACTGCTCCTTCACCCGCTCACGTATACGTATTCCTCCTCTGTTTGTTTTTGCGGACAACTATTTCAGTGACTACGCGGCGTATGCGCGATGTGTCACCCGCAGCCTTTCATACCTGTCCGTCCTGCGATTCATTATAAACGCATTGCAGGCAAAAAACATTGCTAAGTGAGTGGCCGGAGTGGGCGGTGTTTTGAGTGAAGGAAAAACCAACACGAGGCTCGCACGGTCCTGGGCTCAACGACTGCCTTGAACTACTTTGCGCCACAATGTCTAGCTCAATGTGCATTAGTGCAACTTACTTCGCCATCCCAGCAAATGAGGTGGCTAAGGGCACCATAACACGGTGGGCTTTACACTCCTTGAATCTCGGGGCACTGAAAATAGAAACAAACGGTGTCTCGGATAAGGCGTCAGCTGCGAAGAGGACGTCAACACGATAGCATTTGGATGCAGATATTTAAAGTTTGGGAAATATTGTTTTACAACTTTACAAGAGCTATCTCACACTAACTATAGTTGAGATAGAGATATTAATTCAAAAGATTTACACTGAACACACATTTGGCGCCAGAGTGTCGGCAAAAATGCCTCAATTCCTCGGTATCGAAGTTTCAACGACGAATTACATGCGTTTTGGGACGCACATGAGTAGTGTTTTCCCTCCTATTTGTGTGGAGTAGTTACTATAGTTGTACATATGTGTTTTTCCTTTTAGCCGGAAGTGCTGTTGCTTTTTCTGCAAGTATTACGCCAACGGCTGCTACTGGGTATAGGGTAAGAAGATATTCCGCATGCAATGGGAGGCCCTAAATCATCTTCCAACTTCTTGCGGGCGGCCTAAGTTTCATAGTCTTATTTTCACGATTTCCGCAAACATTTCTTTTGGCCCACGTTGTGAAGTGGTCGCACATTTTCCGCCATAAATCTGCACAACAAATGTTCTCCCAAACCGGTACATGTTAGAGGAAAACCTTCCAAGTGCTACAAGTTTTTGCCGCCATCATATTCAAGAGCGAAATTGGATTTTAAACATTGAATTAGTCTCTCAGCTAAGGCAAACAGAGAGTTTTCGCAATTATTTATGCAAATTCAACTCGAGCCAAGCGCAATAACTACAGGATAAAGCCATCCCGTATATGTTTTTCCACTCGACAGCCAAAACCCCCTTCTTTGGATCCTCCCTTCCCCGAACTAAGTGGCTGCGAGGTCAAGTGCAGTCAGCTATTAGCGCCCAATGACAGAATCGTTGGCGCTATTTTGCGATATCTGATGTGTTTTTGATTGAACTATTGAGTAAACTAGGCGGCTTGTTGAGAGCTGTCAGCGTCGCGAGACGTTCGTATTTTAAATGCAATTTTCATGTTGTGCAAATGAAAAAAAAGTACATACTATATATGTAAAGAAGCTGTATATACGTATATGTATATTCTGTTTTGTTTTTTAATATATAAATGAAGCCGTATGGTTCTGGTTTGCAGCAGAACAACGCGCAGTATGCACACACATGTTTCTATTTTTTGTTTGTTTCTATTTTCTATTGGTGATGGAAGTGAATTTATCTGATTATAGTTTAGTTTATAACAGGCTGAAGAAGGCTACTCTAACTTCATTAAGCAGCATTATTAGGCGAGTCAATTTATCCATGTCTGTGTTTCCATATGAGCCAAAGCTTCTAAATTTGTATTTGTTGCACTTGGCTTAGGTGTTGAATGTGTAGAATGGTGTAGAATGAATTTTCGGCATACATTTTAATTAATATCAAATAATGACACCTGTGCAGAGATTCTCTGACAATTGTAGCAGAATAAGACAATACCAATGGTAGGTTTCAGACAATAAATATTGAAATTCTTGAGTTTGCTGCACAAATGTGTGCTGTTCAACATGTTAATAGCAGCATTTGGTCCCATTTGTTAATATTTTCTTCTGCTTTCCTCCCCATTTAATTTAAGTTTTTATAAATATTAGTATAATTGGTAATTCTGCATGTCCATAATTCTCTTTATTGCACCCACAATGATTAGGTTTTTTTAACTTACCTAACTATTAATTAATTAATCGTCACGATATTAGATTTGTTAACATCTTAAGGCGATATTGTCAATTTTATCTCACCGATTTAAGATGAGATTTTAGCAGATACCAGACGGTTTGTCACATATTCTAAGAGAAAAACAATAGTTTGCAACATTTTGAATGAAAGTATTCCACATTTTGCCATGTAACTTGCAAAGGAAATTAGTTTTTGTTTTGAAATTCTATTTATATCTTTGCAACTGCAAATAAATTAATTTTGATCAACATTTTCTGTTAAAAATCGAAATAAATATTTATAGTATATACTATAGATGGTTTTATTATTTCTACTCAACTTATGCCGACTAAGTCAAAGAGAACATAAGTACCTTCAAAGTGATTTCATTTTGATTTTTCAATTGTTCATGGCTTTGTTTTTTAAATAATCTCATAATAGCCAGTCAAGTGAATAGAAATGCAATGTTAAATATTAATGAAAAGCCATCGACGCTGGTGGCAGCCACACAGTTCAATGCACGCTGCACATTTTATCTATTTTCCGACTCTGGCTTATTTGTCTCGCTTTCGGTTTCGAGTTCATTTGTTTCGGTTTGCAACGTGCCTGGCATATCTGGCTGAGCGGTGACTAGAAGCGAACGATAAAGGGGGTTCCCCTGCGACTTTAGTGCACTCCTTGGGTTCATTTACATTCGGGGGCCAGTCAGATTAATGGTCAGGCATATATCTCCCCCGCATATTTATGGGGTGGGGGCACTGAAGTTAATACCCTCGGTTTCAGTGCTTCATATCTTAGCACTGGCATCGCTATTAAAGCGAGCAAGTTATTAGAAAAATTGCGTGAGAGGCGACTAACCAAAAAATGGCCGAAATACTGAAATGCCAGAACGTAAAAAACGAAAATTTATTGATGCTCACTTCCGCAAACAACCGCAAGAACCCAGACAGCAAAACCAGCCACAGGAAGCTATGTGTTCGAGCAATGAAAATAAAACAACATTAAAAATGCAAGGCAATTGGCAGGGCGGCACTCTAAATACACTTACTCACCGCCACTGACTTTTTTAATGAAAAAGAAACTTGGTTGAAAATAATGGTTTGAATAATAGCCTAATCTAATATGTCTTTATTATATAATTTATTAATAGCGGTTAAAAATCCCACACACACTCTCGACTGTTCAGCAACTTAAATATAGCCAAACAGAGTATAAAAAAATATAAAATAACCAATTTTTCCAAAAACAAAATAAAACATAACGTTAAAACTGACTGTTTTTTCTGTTTTTCTTGACCAATCTGTCTGTACTGACCAATCGATAGCACTCTATCAAATCAGACCATACTTACAAGTTTTTTTCTGATTACCTATAACATATAAAATAATGTATATAAAATGTATAATAAACAAAACAATTTGGAAAATCCTTTAAAGTTTTTTCTTAAAAAGGAATAATTATACATAAAGTTCCGAGAAGTTCGCGCCTTATGACTTTGTAAACATACCTCATGGGGAAAGGCAAAGCAATTGGAAGGGCAAGCATTTATAAAGCACTTTTGGCCATTTCTCTTCATTAACTGCATACCAGGCGAAACTTCCAGTGAAAATAGGGGAGTCCCAGCTACCAAAATCCTTCCTTCTGAATCGTGCCCATTCCCTCCTTCATTCCGTCCCGTCGTTACACAGAGAAAAAACTTGCATTAAATCCTATATTAAATTAATTGTACTTCTTTATATAAATGATATTTGTATACGGGTTTCTTTATATTAGATAAATATTATTATATTTTAAAAGAAACTTCAATAGTAAAGAAGTCTTTTTATTAATACATCAGATCAGTAACGACGACAAATTAATGGGCGAATTTAATATTTCCTGTTTGTAGATCCATCTAAATAATATATAAATTTATATTTCCTGCATATTCCCTCGTTTTTTTCGTGTACTCATCTCTTTCCTTTATGCAGGAAAAGTGCGTATTGCGGATGTCCAAGGAGGCGCCGCTTAATGAGGTTTCCCAAACTCCCAAAAGCCCAAATTCTTATTGGCCACTTGATGGTCGGACATGGCGTAATTGATGATGAGGGATGGGGAGCCGGCGACACTTTTGACAAATCACTAAACGCAGAACACCGTCCAATTAAAGTGTTGTTGCTCTTGCTTATAGTATTCATGGATCATATTTTTCAAGGGCTCTGGTTTTCTGTTACGACAACAAAATGTCTGGGCCGACATTAATTTGTTGTAATTCATACGATACGGCTGCTTGAATATTACCGGCTCAGAAAGGGTAGTATGCCATTACGTGTAGTCATTAAATGTTGTCTATAAATAAAGCGAAATTAAAACCGAGAAAAATTCTGAAGGTGTGGAAAAATGCAAAATGCAACGCCCCGTTAATAATTAATTGCATAATTAACCGCAAATTAAGCCACACACGAGCGGTGGCTGCAGCAACAACACCAACAATAAGAATGTAACAATAAAACTCAATGTCAACACAGTTGGTAGCACATTCGGGGGGATAAATAGGGTGGGATCCGAAAGCCGCTGGTCACAGATCAGTTGGAAAAGTTGTATTTCACTTGAACCGATACTTTGCGCATCACTTGGCTGGCGAACAGCAATAAAACACAATAAAAACCATAAAGCAAATATTAAATTTCCAGCAAATATTATCTTTCCTGTTTTTGCTATTTTTCTGCTGCTTGTTGTTGCACTTTTTGCATTTTTTTCAGCAGCCACGAACAGAAATGTTGGCAGGAAAACAAGTTTTTCCACACACTTTGGCAGCGCCCCATGCCGCTCTCGTCCCTTTGCTACAGCTTAGATAAGTTAATGAAAAAAGTCTCTAAATCTAAATCGAATACCAAATTTACATAATATTTGAGAGAATATCAAAAATTAAAAAAATACGCAAATATTAGAGCCCTGATTTAATTGATATTCTGATTTTATATTGCACAAGAAGATTCATTATATACCGCCATATACAATGTATATAATATGAATATTTTTGAACTATCCCCTTTTTTTTAATGCTTTAGGGCTTAACTTCTTAATTTTATACCTTCAGAAAGAATGATGGTCTTAAAGCGCTTAACACGCTTCTATTCTGCGTTGAATTTGAATTCTTGAGAAGCGGAGGACTACATCATTATTTTTGGCTGACATCAGCCAGGCAGCTATAATTATGGCACTCGTCCTGCTCTCAGCTGCATAAATGTATCTCTCTGCCACACCCGCACCGAAACAAAGGCGTTGCAGCGCGTCGTCAGTAAGTAAAGAGCCTGGGCCCTCGACTTTAAATTGCAGCGACATCATTAAAGCCGTGTCGCACCAGGATGTGAATAAATGTGGGTGTACCGTACATGTGGAGGTGGATGACGGTGAGGGGCTGGAGCCCCGTCGCCACTCAAATTAAGTCGGCAAAGTGCACTGTCAAAGCGCATTTCATATGCATAAGGGAGCCCCAGCCTTGTTTACCAAAGTCATCTGCGTGGTTGGTCTACTTTCGTGGCCTTTAAGAGGCTTGCGCTATCCAGGCTACCAATTCTACCGAAAAATAACCCTTTAGTAGGCGTTAAATTGAATGTCATAAGTCTATAGAAAAAATAAAAACTTGAGCAATTTCATTATGAAGATAAATTGATGATTATTTAAAGCAAATAAAGTCCTTATGTCGGACTACTACATATATCTATACGATTGCAAAATGAAAAACAAATTTTTCATTTTATTATTTTATTTTAAACCTATACGAATATAGTTACCATTAGATCCTTACCTACTTTCTACTTATCGGTACCTCTGAGGGTATTAAAATAAATATTTAAGGAGTATACACATTTCTCTCTAACTTTAAACTTCTAGTAAAACATATTCCTAGGATTATTATTATCCAACAATGAAATCACATTACCCGAACATTCGCTAGATCTCCAAACAAAGCGACCGCGTCCCATTTATTTTCATTTTTACTGTTAACCGAAGGAAAAAATGTACATTTTCCCACGCAAGGCAGAAAAAATTGTATATAATGGCAAGGGCGGCTGCATATGTGTTTGCCATCCTTTGGGTTTAACACCACTCCCCCTCAAACCAGCCCATCCCCTGCACCATCGCGGTTGATTGGCCAAATCACTTGCCGGCAAGTTTGTGCACTTTTCGGTGGGTTCCAGCCAAAATTCAGATCCCACAGCGGTTCCTTTTCACTTTGTGGATGCAAAAAAATAGTTTTAGAAAATGCATACATGCATATACAATCTCGTGATTGCACAATATTGCCGCGAGCACTCTCGTCATATTTGTTCTGTAAGGGAATGTTGGTTGTAATGTCAAGAGGGTGATGCCCACTTCAATAGAAGGACATGGCAAAAGATACTAGTTTAAGATGGAATATTTAGTAGGTAATATTAAAACTAATTTTAATCGAATGTGGAAATTATCTTTCGCATGTCCTGCGTTCAGTTCTTATATCTTCCTTGACAGCACAGCCAGATATTAGGCGTCTCAAAGTCTTAAGGACATGTGACCAACGTTTGACCTGCCCGTAAAGTGACAACAAATTCGCTTAAAATACTCCGTCAAAGTTTTTGGACATAATTTAAATTGCGTTTTCTGCCACCCCCAGAAGTTAACCGACTGCAACTGCCCGGCGCAGTGCTTGCATAAATCTTTGTGAGTTCGCAGCATTTTTAATTAACTTTTTGGCAGTGCGGGTGAGTGTGGGAACTCATTATCAGCGGCGACAACAAATTTGTGCAAGCCGCCAACGAAAACAAAATATAGTACAGAAAAAATGTGGAATAGAGGCAACCGCGTTTCAGAAGCGCGTGGGTGATGGCTGAATTTGGCACTGACACAAGCACAAAAGCCCCATTCAAGGCTGTTTGGCGAGGGGGAGTTAGAGGGCGTGGGGAGGGAAGGCTAGGGGGAGGGACCAGGGCACAGAACTCTTTGTTCGCGGTGCCATTTCAAGCGGATTCAAATCGAGTCGCCAGTCGACGCTTGTTGACACTGCCATCGTCATCAGCATCTCCATCACATGATGCATCCCATCGAGCTCAACTCTTCAGCTGTCATCTATTGACAGGCGCACAGTGACACGCCTCCGATCTCTTTTTGTAATTAGAATATGTACCCTAATCGCTGAGGGGCTTTCCTTATAAAAAAAATGAGTCCTTTATTGTGGTTGTTGGGCAAACACTCCCAGTGGAGAACTTGAAGTAATGACTTGTATACCACCAACTGATGCCAACATTCTACTCTTTTAGGCAATTATTCGGTACTCAACAACAGCCACTTCAGGGTGTTGCTGTTGACGTGGAGAAAGTCGCACAGCTTTATAATGAAATGGAGATGCAAAGCTACTCTGGTCTTGGACCAACGGCATCAGCAGCAACTGCAACTGACACGGCAGCAACATTCACAAAACGACACTTCAATTGCCGCCTGGAAGAGGCGGCTCGGCCTGAGGTCTGGCAGCCGCTTATTAGCTGCGAAGGCAGCAGCAGCAATGGCAACACCTCCAGCAGCAGCAGCGGCATCCTGCCCGACAGCGACATCCAGCCCGCCAGCAGCAACAGCAGCAATAGCATCATCATCAGCGGCGGCAACAACACATTCCAGTGTGCTCGGCAAACACTCGATGAGGCGGGGCAGACGGCCTCCTATAGATGCGATGGGGAGAGTCCTTTGTCTGAAACCTGCTCGTTGAGGCTGAAGGCGCGACTGCTGCGAGCGCCACACGAGGCGTATGAGCAATTTCGACTGGCAATCAACGAGGCCCTCAGTGATAATGCGAGTGATACACTTAGTGATAGTTCGAAGTGCGGCAGCGGAGCGAGGGAGGAAAGTGAGCTGCACTGCGAGCTGGGAGAGGGTGGAGCGGAGGAACCCTTCCTTTGCCAGCTGCAGCCACTCCTCCTATCCCAGGCTGAGCCTGGGGACTCAGCCTCGAACAGCAGCCAGTTTGAGGCGTATCAAATCGAGCTGGGCAACGTGCAGGACGGCATCTGGTCCTTCCTCAATCTCACCGAACTAGTCGATCCCGGCAACGGCACCTTTGCCGTGGGAAATGCCACCAGCACCAGCCTGGACATGATTCTGGCCAACTGCACGGCACTGACCAGCACAGCAGTGCCCCCCGCCGCAGTCACATCGAGCGATATGGGGGTTACAAGGAGCTTTTTGGACTACAGTCCACACGGCTACGATTGGCTCTTCCTGTTTGTGGTCTTCTTCATCTTTGCCGGCGGCCTGGGCAACATCCTCGTGTGCCTGGCTGTCGCTCTGGATCGAAAGCTTCAGAATGTCACCAACTACTTCCTCTTCTCGCTGGCCATAGCCGACCTGCTGGTCAGTCTGTTCGTGATGCCCATGGGTGCCATACCAGCTTTCTTGGGTGAGTAATCATAATTAATGAATTAATAAATTAGTGCGCATCCTGATTTTAATTTTATGTTTAAATAGGTGTTTAATCTTACCCTCCAAAGCAACCTTACGTACACCGTATCATATTCCGATTTGAAATGTCCGGATTTATTCGAAACTAGCCTTCTGCAGTAACATTACAATGGGTCTTCTCTTAATATGACATTTAGTGACTTCCGCAAAGCAAAGTTTTTGTCCTCCACTCGGCTCTCGTTCGAGTGTGCTTCGGCCATCAAGTGGCAATGCAAGTCAGCGACTAATGCATTTGCACATGAATTATTTCGACGCCATTTCCTCTGCACTCGGCGTTCATCTCAAGTCGCTGCCACGCCCCCTCTTCCTCCTCCGCCATTGTCATGAGTTGTTAGCCTTGTTGGCTGCATCCGCTTTGGCTCACTTACACTTGCACAGCGAAAGGCGGGATATAAAATATCAATAATTTTAGTTGAAATTTTAAAAATTTTATTTCATACTAAAATATTAAAAAACAAATATGGTAACTCTAGAGCTTCCCAGCAATCTAGTGATCACAAAAACCCGTTCTATTCATATTAGTAAAGGGGAAAATATTAGAAATCAAGTTTTAATGAAATAGTTTTCTTTTACTTTGAATATAAATATATAGTAAATCCTCAGAAAATTGTATTCTTTTTTCATCAGTGTAACAAATGCAAAAGCAGCCGGAGCAAGAAACTAAAATGACAAACGCGTGACTTCCCTTGTTGATGTTTGAATTAGGAATTTAGTTATCTTGCGGTTTGTATTTTTATTTTTACAGCGCAGCTGTATAAACTAGAGTAGCGAGATAGATGTATGTATGGCTTTGTGGTTGAATGTGGAAATCACTTAAACTTAAGTTGCCAATTTTAATCTTGGATTTCTTGGAATCTTTAAAACGAAAAAAACAAATATCGGAGTCCCCACTCATTGTCCTTTAAATATGTAAAATGTTCGGTAAACACATTCAAACTAATTTGCATATGGCACTGATAAAACCTCAAAACAAAATCCCGACCCTCTCCGAAATTTTTATCCAGGCCGAGGGAAAGCCAACGTAGCATAAACAGATCAAACGTTCGCATAAATTAGGCGTGCACTCATCGCCGTGCCAGGTCCCCAGCAGAAAACCATCCCAAAACCGTACTCATCGCATCTAAATGGATTGAGTGCCAGTCCAAGCACATTAACAACATTGGGGAAAACTCATTTTGCTTTAGAGCACATTAGTTGGCACACAGCGCGCGCTGGAATTTTATTAATGTAAAGTCTACTTTTGGACCATTAGTTAGGGGAGCGAATAACGCGAGTCGCTCTGTTAGCTTCAGGGCTGTGTAACAGGTCTCACTTACCAAACGGAAGGAGCTAAGTACATTTTATATATGCATATTAACCCCCTTAATGAATTAAGAACTTAAATTAATCTAATATCTTTCAAAACGGCAACTAAGGCTTTAGAAAACAGACTGCATTGTTTGATTCAGTGGTTTAAATATCAAATTAAAATGTTCACTTAAAGAGTTCTTCAATTGGGGTGAAATAAATTATTTACAAAAGCCTTATTTTTCACGGTACCCAATATTAGTTTAACAGGAAAATACATACGTGGATTTGGGA
Organism: Drosophila nikananu; assembly: GCA_008042635.1. Classification (NCBI taxonomy): domain Eukaryota; kingdom Metazoa; phylum Arthropoda; class Insecta; order Diptera; family Drosophilidae; genus Drosophila; species Drosophila nikananu. The sequence goes on from VNJV01011710.1 coordinate 20,751, forward strand.
AATGGAAATCCATTTAGCTTATGGTTACTATAAAACAGTCATAGAAGTCGCGATTAAACGAAAGTGCGCCTCTGTAAAGTTTTTCCAAGTCCCTTGGCCCTTTGCATTTTCCGCTGCTAAGTTTTTTTCGCCGACTCTATTGTTTATTTTTCGTCTGCACTTTGGCCGCGTCGCATTTTATGCAACTATTTTTCATGTTTACTCATTGCGTCACTGTTAAGGCCCATTCGCAGTCGCAGTCGCAGTCGCAGTCGCAGGACTAAGGGCAAGGTCTGTTATTCCACTTTTCCACTTTTTTGTTTCGCTTTTTGGACTGAGAAGTCGACGACAACAGTAAACTAAATGTAACTAAAAGCCTTAAGTGTGGTTTTAGCCTCTGCAGCAAACAATAACAAAAACATCTGCCTGAGCCTTTGCCAACAATTAAGCCCAAAATGGGGCCAGGCGGAGGCCTTTAGTTTACTTTAACATCAAGTTTATATAAATATCAGTTATTGTTCGGACCAGGCAGTTCGTTTTGCCCACACTCGGGGCGTCTAAACTTTGAAGCCAAGCTTCAGACTTTTGTAGCCACATTAGCTTTGTTTTCGCAGGCCAAAGCCATTAAAAGTGTTGTATGGATTTGCAGAGTGGTCGGAAAAATATAAAACCAAATTTACCACAGACTTAACCAAAAGTATACCATAAATATGTTGAAACATGCTTTCGCCTGGCTTCGAATTTCAGGATTTACTGGCATTTATATTAGCCACAACCGCGGTTAGGTATATACAAGTTTTATGATATTTATTTTACAAGAAAACTAGTTTTTTAAAAGAGTTTGTTAAAAGATACAATATTTGAAGGAATAGCTTGTGAAACACCCAAGTTTAGCAGCGAAACATAACTAATAGAACTAACTTGGACTTTGGACTTTATATAAAAAATACATTAAGATAATCTAATAATCTAAATAGCTTCTTTTAATATAATATTTAAAGAGTAATGGAAATCATAATCAATACGTGGTCGTAATAAAAGTTTAGTGCAGAAGACTTTAAAAATCTGTCGTCAAGCAATTATTTATTTTGCTCTGCAAAATTTTTTTATGTGTTAGGTTATTGTTTTGACCGCATCTGTATTTGTCTCTGCGTCTGCCACTCGTTCCCTCATCAGCTCGACGCACCACATGGCGTATGCGTAATAATCACATTGACAGGCCCCCACACACATCCCCCGCCCGTGTGTGTCAGTGACAAGCACATAAAACTAAATACGATGATGGTCACCCCCTAGCCACCCACTCATGTCCTGTTTGTCTGCTTTTGTTTGAGGAAAGGACCCTCATGTGTCTGTCTCTGGGCAAATAGCCCAACATCCAGCAACACCCGACGCATTTAAGCGCAATTTGTACTAATTAATACTGAATTCGACTCCCTCCTGGGCAGCAATCGAGTTTTTGCTGGGTCTGCTCCCATTGAGGCTTGTGCCGGCTCGATTGCCAGGCGCCTATTGATGTCAAGGTGAATGAGCCAGTCGAGTGTTAAGTAAAGGACCCGCAGACGGATTGAATGCGAGTCGATGTGACACATCAGATTGGAAAATCATCACCGTGTGCTCACTATCTTGATGAGTATTATGTTATTCGCTGCATGTCAAAGTAAACCATTTAAACTTGTTAAGCTGCAAGCTATAAATTTAACTTATGAAGACTTTAAGCCAAGCCAGAATTGGAGTTCAATCATTCACTTTGCTTCGTTTACAAAACCCTTTAAGTTATTAGCTCCCTTTCAAAGTCGACTTAATATTCACACATTGCACACAACTGCCTTCACATCGCAATAAAAAATTCCATTTGCCACATATATGTACCTTTGACATCCGGGGTCCCCTTAATGAGTTTTCAAAGCTCCTGCCGCTTTGAAATATCAATTAACAGGTGGGAAGCCTCCTCAACCCGCGCTGATAGAACGCCTGCAGGGCTTCTATTAGACTTCCTGGCAAGTGTGAAACTCAGCTCTGCATTATTTAACTTCCCCTGAACTGTTCCATTTCGCATTGCAGGATATTGGCCCCTTGGATTTACATGGTGCAACATCTACGTGACCTGCGACGTATTGGCCTGTTCGTCCAGCATCCTCCACATGTGCTTCATCAGCCTGGGCCGCTACCTAGGGATACGGAATCCTCTCGGCTCTCGGCATCGATCCACAAAGCGCTTGGCCGGCATTAAGATAGCCATTGTCTGGGTGATGGCCATGATGGTTTCCAGCTCGATAACCGTTCTGGGTAAGTGAGTCGATGGAAAGTTACTGGATGTTATTTACTAGACTCTGGGACATTCAGGCCTGGTCAACGAAAAGAACATTATGCCCGAGCCCAACGTCTGTGTCATTAACAATCGAGCCTTCTTCGTGTTTGGTTCCCTTGTGGCCTTCTATATCCCCATGCTGATGATGGTGACCACCTACGCCCTGACCATTCCACTGCTCCGAAAGAAGGCAAGGTTTGCCGCCGAGCATCCGGAGAGCGAGCTGTTCCGCAGGTGAGCACACTGAAAGAAGTAAATAAAAACAAAAATAGGATACAATTAGCTCGAAATGAGGTTACTATGCCCAGAAGAAGAAGCGAATACGGAATCCCCCGCAGTGTATATGACCAGCTTCCTTGACATTGAAACGCAATTAGCATCAGAAAAAGTGAACCAATAAAATAGCGCAATGCAATAAAGTCGCATGTTAATTAAAGATCCACATCAGCTCAGGCGGAATCTCTTCTATTCAACTAATCGATACTGTTAAATTATTCCATGTAACGGTCTTCTTTCACCTTCATCTGGCTGCAAACTTTTCCAGAGGATTTCAGTAAATTTCCGCTGCCGACTTCCGGGTCAATCTTTTTTCTCTCGAAACACAGCCATTTTAGCCACTGATTGACTAACGCAGGCCAATAGGAACGCGGCCAGGCGCGCAAATTAGCCTTAACTCAATGAACCACCAGTTCGCACGGTCATCTCTTTTCAGTTAACACTTCAATACTCGTACAATAGAAATAGGTCCTGCATGAAATTGAATATAACATATTCCATGAAATGTGTGTTAACAGAAATATAACACAGCTTTTGAAATCTCTCGAGGTAGCGCTGTACTCACGGAACAATATTTTAGCAATTAAGCATCTAGCAGCTTAATTTAGTCAGCGAGGCTCTTACATATTTTTAATTATTTGAGTAATTTGTTTCCTATTGGTTTTCATCGTTATTAAGTAATGCAAACATTTTCAATGTGTGAGTATACATTTTTCTCTTACTGTACCCACCTTTTTCGCTTCGTTTGCAGGCTAGGGGGCCGCTTCACTATACGGCCGCAGCATAGCCAGCAACAGTTGCAGATGCACAGCAGCTTCACCAGCGGCAATCCCAAATTTCTGCCAATGAGCGACAGTAATCGCAATTTCAACAATTCCGGAAGTGCACTAGATGGAGCAGGTGGACGAGGACCTGGTGTTGGCATCGAGGCGGCCGAACGTCCTTTAATGCAGCAGCGAACATCGAGCCACAGGAGCGTCGGCACTGTCAGCTTCCGCCACGTGGCCAATGGCAGTGGAGCCGGGGGAGGTGGCACCAGGGGCGCAGCGACTGCCCGCAGTAGCTTCCGGTTCACCGGCGGAGGCATCCTGCGCCACTCGTCCTCACCAGCCTCCAGTAGCCACTCCACCGGGAAGGCGCAGTCCAGCAGCTTCTGGAGGAAGCACGGCGGCAACCCCAACCTAATGGACAGGTAAGTGGCTAACACTTGAAAACTTAATTAAAACCTTTGCGGCGTCCCAATGCAATTATGATCGGAGTGTTCTCAATATGAAAGCGGGAGTGCAGTGTAAACAAAACTTTATTTTCATTTGTATAATAAAAAATATATTATTTACAATAATTAAGAAATACGTAGTATTATTTACAAATATGGTAAATAAATGTTGTACATAGAAATTTTTATGTTTAGGTTCTTGCAATGAAATTCACAATTTTATTAGAGTATTTGTTTTATTTTATATATATTTTAAAGTTTACAATTTTCTCATGCTAGTCAATTTTTGTCGTATTATCTTTTGTTTTATTTCAAACGATTACTATTTTGTTTTTTTGTTGTAATTGAAATTCAGACAATTAGAATGACCTCCTCAATATCTCTCATCGTCACCTTGTGTATACCAACTATTATTTTTAAAGTCGATCAGAGAATAAGTTTCGGGAATACAGCATCGACAATTGACAAGCAATAAGTTAGATTATTATTGCACTATTTTCGTTGCTAATTTTTCTTTCTCAATTATAACCAATTATTTTCTGCCAGTGTGACAGACATTTGGTTTTAATTAGACATACTTGGAACACAATTATTGTACTCCCCTTGAAATTTGAATGTCATCTCGACCACAAATCGAAATCATCCATGAAATTGAAAGCTACTATTGTGGGCTCAACCGCAGGGCTACAAGCAGTGACAAACGCAATCGTGTCGGGGACCGCCAAGCAAATTCCCCAATCAATGCAGCAGACCAGAAGAAACCCAAACAACGAAAAATAATAAAAGCAAATAACATGTTGATTATCTCCTGTGCATACAATGCTTTTAAATTTATTACATTTGTTTTACAAGACTTTCCCTTCCGCCGGGTCAAGTTTCGGGGGAAAGCTTTCGGCGCCATTATGAGCAACTTTTCCGACTACTTTCGTGTTGGGAAATTTACATAATTCCAAGTGTTGGTGCAAAGCGGGTTTCTCGTTGCCGTTGGCTTGGACTTGTATCCCCGCTCAAGAGATTGTTTTGTTTGTATTTGATTTAGGGACTTTTGGTGTCCTTTAACATAGATCCATAAGAACGGAATATACTCATAGAGAATAAATAAAATGAAAGACTGATAATTTAGCATATTCCTTACTTGTAACATATGCAGGTGGCGGTATTCAGCGCTGGCTTAAAAGTATTTTATCATTTAAGAGTGTATTCTGCACTTCACTGAAACATCGCCGACTTCGTGTAAACACAATCCCTTTCCAAGGCCCCAAACAATCAATTATATATCTTGAAGCAATTAAATACACATTCGCAAATGTCGGACAACATGGCGTATACAACTTACATAATTTGGCGCGCCTTGCCTCGTCTGGTCGCTTGCACATAAATCACTCATACGTCATGTGGTGCAGCGGAACACGGAAAAAGACGCAAACACGAAACCGTTTGTCGCACCACTTCAGCTGCTGCCACATTGTTGTTGTCAGGGCACAATAAATAGCGCATAAAATGCAAAAAGGGAAGCCTCAAGAACGGAACAAATGTGGCATTCAACATTGTTGCCAGCACTCCCGAAAAAGGCGCCCAAAAAGCATCCGCAATGAAAGCAAAGTGCAGCCAAGAATGCCACAGAAATTTGCAAATGACTTTGCCTGCTGGTTGTCAGCAGAATTTTAGCATAACCAGAGTCAAAAGCGAAGTAAGCCCTGACTTGGGCAAAAAGCAAAAGCTGATGAATGTCACGTTTATGCGCTCCGCCTTTTTTGAAATTTTCGGCGTGTGACGAGCAAGTTTCCGCATAAATATATGAATTCCTAATGAGCCCAGAGCCCAGGTTGAATCAGCCCGGCTCCACTCTTTACAAGCGACAGCTTTTCCACCCTTAATACAAAAAAGAAAAGACTCAGAGCAGGGGTTGGAAAACTTTTCGCTTTGCAAATTATTAGTTGGACATTTGACGCCACTTGGGCGCTGCTTATTTAAATGTTTCTGCCTCTCTGCCGGCGCTAGTCAGAAATTGAAAAACTTTATGCTTTATTCGCTGAGGCAGCAACAGTTACAAAGTCCGTACCCCGCCTCTTCATACAAATGCAAGGACCCCGGGGCTGACGAATATAATTCTTTAGTCGGCCTCCAAAAAAGTAGCAAGCTGCATTTTGTCGCCAACTTTTTCGGGGTCAGCTGTCAGTGTTGGGATTACTTAATCAGGTGCCATGGCTTACTTATTTTCACTTGATTACATTAATTTTAAAACTAAACGGTTCTGATTTGCGCACACCTTTCTTTAAAACTGATGTCTTGTCTGATTTTCTTCGTATTTCTTACCCTATACAATTTGGATTGCAAATAATCAACGTTCTGCTAAATTACCAATTTTGCAATTGTAGTGGTAATTCTTGTTGGTTAATTAATTTCAATTAAATACTTCAATTAATATGTGGTCTTATTTTATATACATTTATTCAAGTTTCGTTTTCTGAAAGTTCAAATGCGTGTATGTACACACAAAGTTCCTTCAAACCAACTCCCACAATTCTTCTTTTTTAGGCTTTTGAGAAAATCCTTCCTAAATAGGGCCTCCACTTTCCTGCCTATTTTACTTTAAACACACCTTTCATTTAACACGTAACTCTGCCGTCTGCTTTTTCCACTCACCCATCTGGCAAACAAAGCGCTTAGCTAAATTGCCAGATCCAAAGCTGAATAAGGATACATATGCAAACAGATCCTGAGGGAGCCGGTTCACAAGCCTTAGACCCGAGAAACTGAAAGTCATTACATTTGGCTCTCTCCCCCAAAACTTCATTGCCCGCCTTCATTACATTAAAATTCAATTTTATCAACTGTTGAGTTTGGTGTCGGTGTCGGAAGGGTCCCCGCAATCAAGGGACTCAAATCTAACGAAATGGAAGACAATCGGAATATGCGGCTTTGTCCTATACAGGAGGAAAAAATAGAATGGAGTAGAAAATACTTGTGAAGCCCACTTGGTCTTCTCTTTCATCAAGAAATCTGTAATTCGTATTACTTATTGTTTTAATAACCATGTTGGTAAATGATATGTTTCTTCAAAAATTTGAAATATTAAAATGTTTAATTCGATTTTGAAAGATTATTTATATTTTTGTATTTACATGTTTTTGATCATGCTTAATTCTAAGTTAACTTTACTCTAGCTCCTCTTAATTTGAAACTCCTGTTTTTCGCCTTCCCATAGCCATCCAAACCGGCGGGCCTCTGTGCGTGTTAGCAGTTCTCAGCCACAATTGGGTTACCCGACAAATGGCAAGGGGGTTGGAAGTGGATCCGGATCTGGAGGGGAAGGTGGGACTGGTTGTGGCGTTGGCGGCGGCAATGGCTCAGCTGCTGCGACAGCGAGCTGCACATCTCCTGGGGGCAATGGCTCCGGCATGATGAACATCGCCACCATCCAGGGACAGGGCTTGGGCCTCAACCAGAGTCAGGGAGCCGGCAGCAATCATCAGCTGGAGCAGGTGAGGGCTACGGCCTCAAAACCTGATGAACGGCAGCGCCACAAAATGCGGCCCTTTAAATTTGCTTTAAACCGCGTGGCCACGCCCACGCTCAATTTGCGGTGAGTGTTGCTCGAAGTTAATAAATTGCTTCCTAAAATAAAAGCCAAGAAACGAAACCATATATATATTCGTTAAAAAATATGCTAATAATACTAATTTTACGCTTGACTTGGCTTATAATTACAGTCACAAGACATATATATTCTTGATAGGAGATTTAAAAATATTTTAAAGGAACTTACTCTTTCCCATTACAGTTTCCTAAACAATCGCACAAAGAGGAACAGTCTGTCGGCCAATGCGGTGGCCACCGAGCAGAAGGCCACCAAAGTACTCGGCCTGGTGTTCTTCACCTTCGTGCTCTGCTGGTCGCCGTTCTTCATCCTGAACATCATCTTCGCCGCATGCCCGGAGTGCCAGGTGCCGGAGCACGTGGTGAACACCTGCCTCTGGCTGGGCTACGTGTCCTCGACGATCAATCCCATCATTTACACCATATTCAATCGCACATTCCGGGCGGCCTTCATCCGCCTGCTGAAGTGCAACTGCGAACGGTGAGTTGGACACCAAAGTTGGGGGTTAGTTTCAATCGGAGAACAATTTATTGTTCCGGAGAGTGCACTCTGCTGGGAATTGATGTGCAACGTGACGTATGATTGATTTTAAGGGATTTGTTTGTTGGCATTGAAATCAATGCTACTTCTGGAGGCAGTGTGTGTGTGGCAGCTAATGGATGAACAGCGATTAGACATCGAGCTCAGTCCAAATAAATTGGGGAGAATATGGTGAAACTGAGCGAGGGAAGGATAAATTCAATATAGCAAAGTGGTTCTAAGCAGTTCTCGGTTAGCAAGTAATTTCAACAGGGGATTTTTAATTAAATGCTGAAATGTTTAATCATAAATTAAAAAACAAATTTCCATTTCACAGAAATCGGTCAGGCCAAGGGGCTATTTCGAATGCGATGGTTTATAATTTTTTCAAATCTATCTACTTATATGCTGAACTTCAGCCGGGCATGATTTTGTTGCTCCATATCGAAAATCTTTTCAGAGTATTCCGATTTTCCTAATGATTACCTCTACCTGCCTCAATTATTTTTATTTAGTTTGGGTGCCTCGCAGTGTTTGTTCTGATCTTTCCCCGCTTGTGGAGAATCTCCGCCAGTATTTGGCAAGACCTTCTGACACGAAATAGCTCACAATTAAATGGGGACGGCTGCCAACACAGCGGCAGCTGGGAAATAACAAAAATAGTTTGTGTAACCTTACATGCCCGCTTGTAGGCGTGCTCCGGAATCCTTTTTATCTAGTAAAATAACTTGTGAAGGCAAAAGCCAATAACCTACTTATTGCCATCCCATTGCAGTTCTGGTCGCCCGCTGCGATTCCGATCCGTGACGGAAGGACGAAGCGCCCTGAGCCTGTGCGCCCCCTCGGCCCTGCCGCTGGCCATATCCTTCCAGGGAGCGCCTCTCATGACGCCATCGACGGCAAATGCTACGCCACTGAGCGAGTTTCGGGGCGGCTACACAATCACGGACGACGAGTGCTAAGCCACCATCCTTCTCTTCTAAATAAAATACGAATTTATACCGACTAATGAGAGAGTCGAACGGAGTCAACTGTACTCAAGAGGAACCGAGGAACATGCCAACTACAGGGTGATTCACCAAACCAAAACCTAATCACAATCAAACGGACGACTTTTGTAGCAACTACTTATAAAGCAGAATACTAAACTTAAATCTCATTCATATCATTTGTATGCCAGGGGGAAAGCTAAAAAAATTGGATAGTGAGGAAGTTAGTGAGTGCAAAAATGAAGTGAGTGTACCTGCGTTTCATTTCCACATTTTCAGCATTCTTTAGTTTTAGTCATTGATGTATTTTAGAGCCAATTATAAAACCAGCAAATATATACATATATGTGGAAGCGAAAACGAAACCCATTACTAGATTTAGAGAAGAATTGAAATTACCCATAGAAGCTGTGTTTAGTAGTCGTTAGCAAGCTAAGACCCTGAATTCTACTATTAAGAAATTTAATTTCCCACTCAGCCACCCTCGATGCCTATTCCTAATGTCCAGGCAGCTTTGCTGCTACCTTAGTTTTTCCTGTGCGTAGGTGTATGTCTCTAGTAGGTAAGCTAAATGTTACAGAACATGAAATGCAATATTGATAAATAAATAAGAAAAATACTGTAAAATGCGTTTCTTTAAGAGGGGATGTGGATAAACGGTGGAAGTTAGAGAACACTTTCGTCATGAAAATGTGATACTATGTTGTCTTGTATCTAAGCTATGACATGAAATGCACTCAAACGAAGTCGATATGAACGCTGCTAAGTTGGTGCTGCAAATTATAGTAGTAACGATCTCTGACGATTCTAATCAGTGATGGATTTTTAGTAGACATTTTCTAAGCTTCGAGTATATAGGAATGGTAACATAGGCTTGAGGGGAACCATTGCCTGTATCTGTTGTATCCGTCGAATCTAGAGGTAACGGACTAAAAGGCATCAGGAGTCAAGGAAGGGCAGTAATTGAGTTTCGCGGACGGCAAAGACAGGCGGCAACTCAGGACCAGCTGGAGAGGGAGAAAAATACGAGGACATTCGGAGCAACCTCAATGTGTCAGGCCTGGGGCGCATCTAATCGAGATATGCGAGTGTAAGGCGGACTTAAGTGCTTTACGTCACAATCCCACTAGCCTCATCCCCTTTTAGCTTTCCACCCGCACAAACAGACAAGCGCATTAAACTTTGTCGTTGGCTTCAATAATGACGGGTTTTGTGTGTTTGCCGCTCATAAATGCCATGAAAACTGCATTATTGTCATGACTTTAATGCAATTCGAATGCTTTTGTGGGTGCCCTTGCCAACGCCGAAACTTTTTTGCCCCGAATTTCTAAACTCCCGTTTTTATTCGTTTATTATACACGATGCTTGAACATTACAAGAAATACAAAGATTTTACACTGACATTTAAATCCGTCAGAAGAAGTACAGTTACATTTTAGGAATAGGAAAATAAATCAGAAGCTCATTTTGTAAAACAAAGGCAACTTATTAGCATCAACAAATGGCACGAATTATTAGTTGTACCTTTTGAACCTAAAGTTAAAAATAATTTTCTGCGTCCCTGGTATCATATAGTCGGGCAGTACCTAAATCTTTAGTATATGCATTGTTTGTCAAGTGAACTGAACCGAAGACGTTGGCAGCAGAAACGGACTGGCAACGACTGCTTTAAGTTGCAGTTGGCAGGACAAATTCCCATGTTGCACATCGTGATCTGGGGATCACATTGGCTCTAGGAGCTCCGAGAACCTCTAGCTACTCAATCCGCTAAGGCGACACACAAAAGCCAGACGTCGCAGAGTGCTAAAAGTGACAACAACAAACTTGGTAAGAACAATTAAGTTGCAGCTGACTGACTGTTGTTTATGTCCTGGAGCAGACTTGGCACACCGTGAAATTGATTGCATCTCTGGAATTTCACGGATTACTCTTGCACTTTCTATGTCCTGCGAGGCATCAAGTGCCTCGACTAAGCCGGATGCAGTCGATGACTGTTGTTGGTTTTAGGCTAAGTGCAATTTTTAGATTTACTATTTATTATAACAAAATCACATTTTAACAAGAAAGGAAGCTAACTACGGCATGCCGAAGTTTAAATACCCTTGCAGTAAGTAGAAGAAGAAGAAAAATGTTCTGACTTCTTCGTTTTCTCGGGTGCTGACATAAGATAAATGTTGCGAGAGAAAAATGTTGCAAACGATAAATGTTGCGAGCGAAAAATTTTGCGTGCAGAAAATGTTGCGAACAAACTAAATGAATTAATATAAATTGCTATGGCAGCTATATGATACAGTGGTTCGATTTGAATAAAATTAAAACCGAAATTCTGGAATAATTTGTATGAATATATGTGGAAAATTGGCTTAGTTAGTTAGTTCCTCAAAATTTTCCTATGACAGCTATATGATATAGTTGTCCGATTTTTATCGAATTAAACCCGAAATTCTGGAATAATACAAAATGGGCATATCTCAAATTTTATACAAATATGTGGAAAAATGGCTTAGTTCGATTTTTTTCTTAAAATTTTCCGATCGGTCTAATAACAGCTATATGATATAGTTGTCCGATTTTGATCAAATTAAAACCGAAATTCTGGAAAAATACAAAATGGCCATATCTCAAATATCGTAGAAATTGGCGAAGTTCTAATTTTCTTCATTAAAATTTACCGATCTATAGGAATTATATAGCTATAAGATATAGTCGTCCGATCCGGCCCGTTCCGACATATATAGCAGTGAGAGCATATAGAAGACTATCAGCAAAGTTTCATCATTCAAAACTGAGGGACTAGTTTACGTAGAAACGGACGGACAGACAGACAGACGGACATGGCTAGATCGACTCGGCTGTTGATGCTGATCAAGAATATATACACTTTATAGGGTCGGAAATGTCTCCTTCACTGCGTTGCAAACTTTTGACTAAAATTATAATACCCTGCAAGGGTAAAAAAACATCATTCTGTCATATTACGTTCTTGAAATTTTAGCAGAGGCCGGCACTGTTAAGTCAGCTGTTTCGTTCACGCTAAAACAACGATAACAGATTTTTTGTACATCGCTGAAAAATCTTGAAAGTTTAAAGTGACAAAAAGTGTAAAAACAAATAATAAGAGTGTATTTTTTAACATGCAGTCCAATCCTTGTGGTTTGTGATCGTCGATTGTTGAAATTAACTGTGTTGTCCCAATAATCTTCTGTAGTTCTAACCCTAATAAAACACGCAATTTGCAAGAAAACATGCTGCCTGGCTGAATTCTGAGTCATCCGTTCATATAACGAAACGGTCAAGAGCTGTTGGACGGCCTGCATTACCATTTATGTCACAAAACAAGATCTCAAAGAATAGAAGTTGCAGATCTGATGTCTTAAAGTTTTTGGCTTTATGCACAAAAAAATCGTAATCGTAATTTTTTCCCGATTTCGATTTGGCCAGCTATCGTTTTGCTATCGGAATATTACGTTGTATCATCGTTTCTCGCAGTTCAAACAGCTGACTTATTTCTTTCTCAAAAGTAAACAACGTGAAAAAATGCCTTTTATATTTGCAGTTGCTTGTTTTGAAGCCAAGAGAAAGCAGAAATTGCTGTGCTTGAAGAAATCTAGGCATCTAAGATGCAACACATGTGTTTTTAATGACGAAAGGTAAGTCACATTTACAGATATTGAACATTCCGCCAGTAACTTTGAACTTTTTTCAGCTTTGTTAATTCCTATTGGTTTTGGAGGCAGTCAAGCCACAAGCATGTAACTAAGTTGTCACACTCAATCCAATTGTCTGCTGTGTTGCGGTACCTTGCTACTGGCTGCCATCAGCTTTCAGTGGCCAAGGATCATCATATAAACATTGAATGCAGCACATTCGGAAAGATTCTGAAAATATTTATTCCGTTGCTAGACAGGCTTCTCTGTCGGGATGCTCTATATCCCTCCAAATTTCCAGCCAACAAATGCTGATATCTTCCGAATACTTCTTTAGGCGATATCAGCTGCCAAGAATAGTTGCCTGTTTGGATGGAACTCATATTAGAATTTAGAAACCTTTAAACAATTCCTCTGTTTTTATACCATGTACAGTAGGTACAAAGGTGTATTAATTTCGTGCAAATGTATGTAATAGGCAGAAGGAAGCATTTCCGACCCCATAAAGTATCTATATTCTTGATCAGCTTCAACAGCCAAGTCGATCTAGCCATGTCTGTCTGTCCGTCTGTGTCAACGCCTAGATCTCAGCAACTATAAGAGCTAGAGTCACCAAATTCGGTATGTAGGTCGGAATGTTTTGCACGCAGATCAAGTTTGTTTCAGATTTAAAAATTTCCCTCCCACTCCCCCGCAAATCAATAAAAACGTTTTGCAGCCGCAAATATTACCATATATCTTTCCTTTTGTGCATAGGCATGCATATGTAGAACATGTATCAATACCGAAAATCTGGTAAAGATCGGGTGAAAAACACAAAAGTTATTTACTTATCAGTGTGCTATCTATTTGGCAGCTAGCAACAGGTGTATCCCAAAAAACAACAACAAAACTGATGAGCGCAAGAAACTAACTCCCGTGCGCAAAAAAGAGAGGAGGGGTTATCTCTGTCTCTGTCTTGCACACGCAAGTGCATGAGATGGTGGTGGTTTTGCAAAGAGCGAGTTTGTTTACATTTCTCTAATAGGCAAAAGTCGCAATAGGCAAAAGCGGCGATATATTTTGGTACATGGTATATAACAGTCGTTCACGAACGACTGTAGCTTTCTTACTTGTTTTTAATAGAAAGGGTTATTATAGTTTGAACGCCATGGTGGTAAGTACAATGTCTACATCTGTTATAGATACGTAAAAAAAATTTTTTAATTTCTAAGGTTTACAACGACAATATGGAGATCATCGCCATTAATGCCACTCACCCTGGGTCATGCCATGATTCTTTTATATGGAACCACTCTAGTGCTAGAGAATACTTATCCACCATCATAAACGGACATTTAGAGCTTCCTTCTAACTCCCTACAGGAGCGCAGAGATTGGAACATACCAGCATACATTTATTTTCAGGCATGCTCGGGCCAGATCCATTGTCGGTGGGGTGCATTGGGGTGCTTAAAAGCCGTTTTCGTTGCCTGAAACGATGTTTAAATTATGAGCCATCGTTTTGTTGTACGATTGTAAATGTATGCTGTGCTTTGCACAACCTATGTAGAAGGCGGAATTTGACCATCACTGAGGAATTCCGATTTGACGACACACAAGATACTTTGTACGACGATGAAGTAGAAGGAGATGATGACGGACAATCTGAACGCGATGAAATTGCTCAGTCGCTCTTAGTTTAACCCTTACCGGCACAGTGGTATATACGTATGTACCACTTAGATTTTTATTGTTTTTATAGTGTTTCAAGTTGATTTTGATCGACTTAAGCATTTAGTCTAAAGTATTAAGGATCGCTGATTTCGAATCTGATATGGGTGATGGTAGATGCCGGGAGAGTATAAAAGGAAGCTCACAAAGCGCGCTCACTGCATTCGAAGACG
>VNJV01011716.1:0-11976 GCA_008042635.1 Drosophila nikananu
ATATTTTACCTTAAACTAGTTAAAAAACTAAGTTAAGTTATAGTTTATTCTTCCTGTACACACATGTGTGTGCAAAATGATTTATGAAATGGGCAGCGTTTTGTGGCGTGGGTTCGTGTGAACCGGAATCAGAAACGCAGTCGGGGTCAGCGGTCAGCGGGACACGAAATGCAAATGTGCAAGAACAAAAACAAAAGTAAAGTCGAGAGCAAAAACAAACACAAAAACCGGGCGCCAAAGTAACTGCAAACAGTGGAAAAAGGGCGGAAAAGCGCTGGGGAAAAATGGTGAAAAATGAGGGGAAAAACAAACGGACAGCCGGCGGCCGGCGGCCGGCGGCGGCTTTCATTCCATAAAAGCGGAAATAATGGCTTAAGTTTTGGTTACGCTTTTCGCTTGCGTTATAAATTACAATGATTGACGTCGCGTGTTATGTGGGCGCCGCAGCCTTAATTATGCCTGAAATATGTCCCACTATTTATTTCGAGCGTTGAGCCCTGAGAATCGATGATATGTGAAAATATTTAACTTTGGACCTGGCAGGGCTTTTCTCGGAACATTTTGACATGCCAGGAATCTGGGCTTTCACACACACAGAAAGCCACAGAAAAACCGAAGAGCAATTAGGAGGCATCAATGCAGCAGCTAGAGTTTTTCCAGCAAGCGTTTTTCCTATCTCGTTTTTTTTTTGTGGCAAGCCAATGGGTTGTGGGGCACATATTGGCATTGGTAATTGGAAAGGCAAATGTCAGCGGAAGTGAGGGCTTTGAGGGTTTTAAGATTGCTTTAAAAGAACAAAGATAAATAGGTGAATAACTTACTAAGCAACTAACTAAAAGAAATAAGAAGAAATATGCTTTAATCTCTTTTAATTCAGATTAAATCATTTAAAACAATTTAAAATAATTAATAGTTGCATTCCTTAAATCAACAATCCATATTTAATTTCCTAGCTTCAACCCCATTTCGATTTCCCAACCTCTAAAGAGATAATTAATTCATAAAACCATAAACCATTTAATGTTTATTTTGTTTCCCTGCTAAATCTTGCTTAAATGGCATTTAATTTTGCTTAGTAAGACACAAAATTGAAGCTCTGGACAAACAATTTTAGCCTGGACATTTGATAGCCTTGTCGATGCTTTCCACAAAATCTCTCATCGTCCTTATTTATTCAACTGCCAACTGCTGTGGCCTCGAGCTACCAGCTCTCATTGCTCTCTCTATCTCGTTTTATATATTTTAATGTTTGCCCGACTGGCAAATCTTGAATCTCTCAAATGAATTTTCGGGGACACTTTTCATACAAATTATAATGTGTGGTAATTTGGTTTAATGTACGCACAGTGAAAAGCCAAAGCCAAAGGTCCCAAGGCTTCCGCAGTGGCTACAGCTTTGACATTGCTCATACGCAGCGTGGGCCAGGGCCAGGATCGATTTCGACCAGGGACAATACTAAAAGCCACCACAAAGCATTGACATTAGCATATTGAGCAGCTGAATAAGGTGAACAGATTGCCTGTTAGTTTGGTTGTGGATTTTAAATGGACAACTGCAGGTAATATTATTAAAAGTGCATTGAAAATGGGGATAAACAATTAAATTATTAATAAAAACTAAGAGAATTTTAATATATTTAAATGGTATTTATAATAACATTGTTTTTTAAATTTAATTTAAGAACTAGTGAGCCATAAACTAGCATCGTCAATAGACCCCCCACTATTTTTCAGCCTCGTAGCTATTTCAGAATGCCATAAAAAGTGTACCTAAGGACTTGCTGAAGTTTCTCCAGTGTATCAGTGGCATCTGACATGTGTTTCCGCATTTCAGTTGCTGCTGCAAAAAGAATCCTGCATCCTATTTCATTCCTAGACTGAGCACTCAGGACGACTGAGACACTGATACACTGCCAGTGGTTAAACTACTCGACGGCACGAGCGCATAATTGTCTGTCGCATTTATGGAAATCTCTCCTGGCAACGGCATGTGCCTCATATTTTTCATTTCCTTTGCAGGCTGCGCACTTATTTGTAAAACAGCAAAACGATTCAATTGTGCTAAGCATTGGTAAGCCGGTAAAATGCAACGAGAAGGCTTTCGAGACGAACAGCCTGTCCATCAGTCACCACTCAGGAGAGATTATACTTGGGTTCGAAATGGAGGGTTAATAGAGGGGTATATTAGTTCAAAAGGGTATTTAGAAATTGGTAATAAGTAATACAAATATTTTAAAGTGTAAATAACTTTCTTAAGCTGTAGAAAATATTTTATTAACAACATACAAGATTAATTTCATTTAAATTCAAAAACTATATTAGTTAGGCCTCGTTTAACAGGCTTCTTTACGCAATTAAAGCTTGTTAAATTTAAAATAAATTGTATAACATAACAAATCACTTAATTTATATTTTTCCAGGGTAATATACAATTGAATTCTGTAAGAAAAAAAACTGAGCCATCCCTGGAGGCCGATAGAAATGGCAGTTACAGCAGGCTGGGGCAATCCATTCCCGACAAATAATTGCGCCTTGTGACCCAGCTGATGATGCTATCTCCGAATGATTTATTTGGTGATAGCGTATAATTTAAACTTGCTCCTGGTGCTTTCTCTTCCTGGACTTTATAGCAGTGCAAAGAACAAACTTTAATTTGATTTAAGCAACTGTCGATGGCCCGAAGTGTTAGTTGTTCTTTGCTCACCGCAGTCTCCTTGATTAGCATATAAATCAAGTGGATTTGTTTTTATTATATATATATTTTTGTTTCTTTTTTTTTTGTTATTTCTCATGGGCCGGCCCTCGTCTCGAGGTATTAATTAGGGAAAACAGGCGGAGAGCCCCAGGGCCCGGGAAATTAACTTGGCCTTGTAAACTTAATAAAAAAGTTTCAGGCTTCAGTCTCGGTTCGTTTTTTTCTTCTTTTTCTTGGGTCACCGAAGAAGTAAAGAAAAGTTGAGCAAACTTTTCGCTTGAAATTTCATTTGTTACTGTTGCTCTCGATGTCTGCCAATTGGAATTCGTTTGTTTCCATTTTCCCCACTGAGTTTTCCCCCCTGTAAAGTGCATTCGTCAGTGTACATTTAAGTCCGATACTCGAATAAATTGAGACCTAGGCAAGTGGTGAAAATCCCAAGCGTTTTCCACTTGAGCAAATTGAGTACACTCTTTTAGGCCTCGTCCACTCTCCCACTTGCCCACTTGCCCACCTGTTCTAAAACTGTTGCCCAGGTAAAAGCGGAAAGGCATAAACATTTTTGTAAAACCCATGCGCAGGCACTCCGAATTTCAAAGGCTGGTTTCCCAGGCATTTTGTTTAAAATTGGTTTAAAAATGTTTGGAATATTGTTGTTTCAACAGAGCCTTGGATATTATTTAATTCAACAAGCAAAGTGGAGTTATAGAGCGAATTTGTAAGGCCAAGTGATCAATACGTAATTATGTTGGTTAATTTTTTTAATATAAAATTGTTTTTATTAAAATGTCAATTAGAAATTATGTGTATAATTATTTGTTACGCTTTAAAAACACTAATGGGAAATGTATAATAAAATATTTGTACACTAGATTGATTAAAATTATAATTATTTGATTAAAAATTGAATGTAAATGATCAGTAAAAATTGTGTTTATTTTTCTCTTGAGCAAGATTTAAATAAATAAATACTTTTAGTGAATAATATTATATTTAAGAAAATATCTATATAGAGTATAAAAGATTTTAAGTGATTACAAATAATTTAAACTGGTTTAAATGGTTTACAATTATTTTTAAACAATTTTTAATGTCTTCCCCATATTTTAAATAATTTCAAGAGCTTTTTAATGATTTTTTATGAGTTTCAGACATCAAAACAACCTTTAAAACAAAGTTTTCCTTGCTAATAATTTTATCTTCAAAATATATTCTGTTTCTGGAAAACTGCCCAATATTTTACTTAAACAAATTTAAATATTTCTTTGCTATTGACTTTAAAATATTAAAAAGTGCACCCTTTTGTTGCAAATATTTAACTACTTGCATAAAACATCCTGGTTGTGGAAGCGTAAATTTTCCCATCCCCGTTGGTCGGTTGGAAAATCGTCGAAAACTCGCTCGTTAGCTTTTGATTCTTCCCCGCAGGCGACTCCGCTACAAATTCAGTTCGTTTTTGCCAATTTGCGTTGCTTTTTTAAAGTCCGCGAGTCCTGCGAGGCGAAGTGGAAACAAGAGGACTCCTCTTGACCGCCGGCAGAAATCCGTTAAGCTGCCAGGAATGCCGTCGGGAGGAAAAATTTAATGAATTTATGTCAAGGTGCGGCAGAATCTGGTCTTTGGGACGCAGCTATGCCAAGTGTCGGATTTTGGAGGCCGCTTTTCTTCAAGAGGCGACAAGGCGTTGTCAACAAAATAGCCGAATGCCATTTTAATTGGCGCAATGGGCCCAAGACAGCTGACAGCTGGAGGGGTGGCGAAAATGCACTGGAAAATATACTTTAACTTGTATAAAAATAATAAAAATAAAACGAGAAAATTTCAATATTTATCTATATAATTTTAAGTCTCAAATTAACTAATTTCTAATATATGTAAATCCAAAGGAAAATACTTATTTAAAAGAGGGTTAAATTTTTTTTGTAGCTGTCCCTCAATGACAATGGTGAAAATTTGTCCCCAAACGAGAGAAGTGGCTCCCCAGGGAGGTTAACCCAGGGGCAGAGTGGGGGAAAAACTCTGTCTAAGGGTGGAAAACTCGCCCGGCATTCGCCGCTTGACTTGACCTTCACTCATTGCGCACAATTAAAAGTTGTCCGCGACGTTTGCCACGCCACCGAACCGCAACTTGGTCCCTGCCTTGTCCCTCCTTCTGGCCAAATAACAAATGTGCAAAGTTTAGTGAATTAAATGCGTCGCCGATGACATTGCCACGCGCTCTCAGGGCGTCCTCCCTGGGTTCTGCCTCCAAATCTGAGTTCCACCAGACACCCGGGCCAAAAAGTTTCAATTGATTCGAACAGGCCACCGCCGAAAGTGCTGGAAACTAATCTAGTTCCAAGCCCATGGCCATACAGCGGGGGTCTTGTGCTTTTCTGAGACTCCAGAACTATTCTTTTCTTTAGATAATTATACCTAAAAGCCCAGAGGATACAGGGGTAATATAGTTTAGACCTAAGAGACATTTCCTAACCCAACAAGTATATATTCTCTTGATCAACTGCACCCCAACCTTCGATTTATAAAAGACAAAAATGTTGCAACTGTTTTCAGGAGGAGAAAACTTCGTTAAGCTCCTTGTGGGCCCCAATGCACATGACACTCTGGCTAATTGAGCCATAAATAAGAGAGAGGCTTTATTTCGCTTTCTTATATGTTGGTTAGGTTCCCCTGCTTGTGGTTCTGAATAAAGCTCTCGGTTATGGACTGCTTGGTAATGATTCCTAGTGGATATCCTCTGTTGGTTCCTCCTTCAGAACGTTCTTGAATAAATCCTTTAAGCGCTGGCGGTAAGGTTCCAGTTCGTCCATCGCCTTCTTAAGTTGGGCACTCAGTTCCGGGGGGAGATCCTGAGACAATTGGGAGAACAGGCAGTCCACGACGGACTGCAAGTCACCGCTGTGCGGGCCTCCCAATTTCTCCATAATATTCATTATGGTTTGGAGTTTAAGAACCAACACCTTGTTATCAGGATGGTGTAGCTGCAGGGACTTGTACCTCTCGGCTAACTGGAGATTCAGCTGGGCATTTTCTAAAGACTGTCGGTAGATCTGGACAGGGGCGCAAGTCCTAGCCTCCTTCTCCGCGACTTCCTTGCGGAATTGCACCAAGTGCTCGTGCAGGACAGTCATCGGGGCCACGATCTCGTCATTCACACAGTAGAGGGTGGCAAAGCAACGCTGGTACAATGCCTTGGTTTCGCGGTGCTGGGAGCTGCCCCAAACCCTGGAGTCCTTGTGGGCCTCAATCTCATCATTCCTGAGGGTGATCTCAAGCAGAGCGTTCTTCTTCATCGCCAAGAGTTTTCTCACCAACATAATGGACTCCAGTAGCTTGTTGCTGTAAGGAAGCTGCTCCACGGAGGGAGAATCCTTGGGCTCCTGCGGCAGTGGCTCACAGAGAGGCGAAAGTCCCTGATCCTTGAGCTCCTCTGCGATGAAGGTCTGCGAGAAGCGGCGGGCCCTGCCCAAAGTGCGCCGGAGCAGCTGCCATCCGCGGCGGGGCAGGAGGCGAGTCTTCAACTGCGGGCAAGTCTCGTCCATGAAGTTGCTCAGGTCGTAGGGTTTGCCATTGAGGGCCTCGTCCACATTTAAGTTCCCGAACTCGCGGTTGAGCCACTTGATCGATGAGCCACCCTTCATAAAGTTGGCCAGCCTGCCAGGTTAGGGTGAATGTAGTATTTGTTATTAGTACAAAATATTATTCCCATTATTTAAATATGGCAAACCTCGGATCCTTGGGCTCAATGGGTTCCTCCTGCTGCATTTCCTGATCATCGGTCTCTAAATCCTCATCTCCTTCCTGCTTTATTTCCTGGTCATCGAACATCTTTTTGAACTGAGGACGCGAGACAAACAACTCTTCATCTGAGGAACAGGCCACTCGCTTTTTGGCTTCCTTGAAACGACGGCTACGAATCTCGGTCACCGTTCGATTGGTGTGCAATCCCACGTTTGCAAGCGGCGGAGGAGTTGAATCGTTTTCCATTTTCTTATTTAAAAAGTTCAATTCTCTCGGCAGTTCTCTTTGGCAGATGTGATTTCTGATTCAATGCTGTTTGCATGGCACACTTTGAGCATTTATTTTAATCCTTATTTATTTCTGTTGATGATAAAAAGCAACTATAAAAATATCTTTAAGGGGGTAAATGTCACATGAAAACGAAACTCAAACCAAATTGGATATATAATAGAATATTTCTACCCCGATTTGACATGATTCTGGCTCTGAGGATTAAGTGATAAAAAAACTAATAAATATCATAAACATTCTACATATCATATTAAAAACAATTCAAAGGGTAAATAATTTAAATGCAACCTCTGCAATCAAAGCAACCTGAGATCCTGCAATTAAACACACGAATTTATGTCATTCCAAAACCGATTCACTAACTCCTCGTGGCAATTCCCAACCAGATCCTGCCCTTTTATTCCCTCAAATATATTTTTCAAGCCCCAACAACATGGACGATAACGAGGATGATCTGGAGGAGCACACGGAGGGCATTGTGCTCAGCGATGGCAGCGGCGAGGAGGAGGAGGATGAGGGCGGGGATCAGGAGCCCGTGGGACCCATCGAAAGCTGGGAGTCCTTCAACGAACGCGTCGAGGGTTTGATCTTCAACGAGCACTGCGACAAGACAGTGCGAAGGCTGGACAATCGCAGCCTGGAAATCCTCAACCGAGTGCGTCAGCAGTTCCGCGAGGCACCCAAGGGCGTGGCGGAGCGATGCAAGGCCCAGAAATCCCCGATTGACCAGCAGCTGGAGCTGTCTAGCGAGCGGCTGGACGAACTGGTGCGCTTCGGCGACGAGCTGGTGACCAATGTCCGGGTGGCCAATCAGCGGCGCGAACTCAATCGCCAGGTGTTCGAGGCGACGCAGCGGGGCCAGGTGCAGGTGAAGCTGCAGCGCGAAACGGTGGAGACGCTGGCCCGCTTCAGTGACGTCAAGTCGCGCTGGACGGAGCTGGATGAGTACACCGAACCGATGGTGCTGTGGGACCAGATCGAGGAGCAGAAGCGTCGCATTGCCGAGATCATGGAACGCAAGGATGAGGTGATTGCCACCTGCCAGAAGGAGGTGGACCGGATGAATGCCAAGTACGAGTTCGATCGGCAGGCCCAGGGCCAGGATCTGGCCTGTCTGGTGGAGCGGGTGGAGCATCAGGTGGAGACCCTGAAGCAGGCCTACAAGCAGCACCTGGAGATGCTTAGCAGCACCATCGAGCAGGAGCGCGAGATCTTTGCCTTGGGGGCGGTGGAGAAGTGGCGCTCCTTCTTCGATGCCATGAACGCCAATCTGGAGGAGAAGGCTAACCTGGTGCGAACCCGCGAGCAGTTCTATGCCGAACAAACGCATCAGATTAACGAGTCCCAGGAGGAGCTGACCAAGAGCACTCGCATTCGGCTGGAGAAGGAGTGCGATGCCTTGGAACTGGAGCTGCGCAGGACCCGAGATCATGCCTTGATGAACTCCGAGAAGTTGGACTACAACTATCAGGTGCTGCAGAAGCGTAACGAGGAGAATGTGGTGATCAACAACCAGCAGAAGCGGCGAGTGGCCCGCCTCCACGAGAGCATAGCCCGGACCAGGCAGTCCCTGAAGAACCTCATCGAGACCGGGCAGAGGAACATATCGAAGCTTTCCCTGGAAATCCACAAGCTGCATGCCCACATCAATGACATGGAATCGAAGGCACAGCAGGCGCGGCTCAGCAATCGCGACAAGTTCGATAGCATTTGGGAAATCAACTATCTGGAGCTGAATGTCCTGGTGCAACGTGTCTATCACATAGATCGCATTATCCACGAGCAGCAGCTGTTCTTGCCCTGGACCTGCCCCGTGCCCCCGATACCCAACATTAACAAGGCCAAAAAGAAGCGCAACAATATCCTGGAGAAGTTTGACATGCGGATTGGCCGGGTGCCCAAGAACCGAGTGCTAAAGGGATCCTCTGCTGCCGGCAGGCAACGTCCAGATATCAAGGAACTGCCACCGGACTCACTGCGTCTCATGCGTAACCTGATGCGAAAGCTCTCCGATCGCGGTGGTTTCCTCATCGAGGAGCGTCTGCTCAAGATCCTGGAGCCCTACTCCGAGGAGGACAAGTGCCTGGTGCGCATAGACAATATCTTTGCCGCCCTGCGAATCCGGCATCTGCGGGATGTCAATGAGCTTACGAAGGTCTTTATGCCCTACACCTACTGCCCCAACTGTCAGCCCCAGGGACTGAGTCCCCGGAAGTGTGCCGAGGTGTTTATGAAGGACATGAAGCCCAGTAAGCTCAGCAGCCTGATTGAGGGCAGGACCTATTCGTCGGAGGTGCCGGAGAAGCTGCTCAATAAGCGCGAGGATATATCCAAGAAGTGTAAAAATCATTATCTGGTAATGGAGCCCGCCCTGTGCCTGCACGCCATGAACCTGTTCACCTCCAAGATGCACAAGCAGATGTACGAGCATGTGCCCGGCAACCATATGAATGACGTGAACCTCATCCAGATCTCGGACGCCGAGATCCAACAGTTCTGGGGTCAGTTTGCAGCCTGCTTTCCGCCGGCCAAGTGCAAGGTGTGGAAGACCCTGGAGCATGGCCTGAATCACTACGTGGAGGTGCTCAAGATGCGGGTGGAGTTGGACAAGGAGGTCGTCTTCCTGCGGCGTCAGAACGAGGAGCTGCGTCATCTGCTGCAGAAGTTTACTGTCTAGTTAAGAGGAGTTATTGCTTAGGTTCTTCTGTAAATGTAAAATTGTATTGGTGGCTTAGTCTAGGGTTCTCGGGGAAGTCGTCAGGGGAGCTATATTGTAAATTATAAATTTATGTTAAAGGGTTTGAATTATATTTAATGTTTTAATTTGTCACATGGTTAAGATGGTTTCAAGTATTTATGAAAAAATCAATATGAATCAATACATTCTATGGGTTTGTTTTTACTGTCTAGCTTCCATTCATCATTAAATCAAATTTCCATAAAAATATTTATTTAAAACACAATCCAAAATCTGTATTGCCTAATCCCTAGGCAATGTTCAAGCAAAGTTTCACCGATATAACAAAACTGCCAAAGGACAAGGTTCAACAGTGGCTGAGTTCCATCAAATCGGTGATCTGCGATGCTGACGGTGTCCTTTGGCACATGAACCAATCCATTGAGGGAGCCGTGGAGATCTTCAATGAACTTTCCGATTCCGGTCGAAAGACATTCATTGTGACCAATAATGCGGCCCTCTCCAGGGCGGATATTCACAAAAAAGCCTGTAATTTTGGCATGCAAATAGATGAAGATCGTATCCTGACCTCCGCGCACTCGTGTGCCCATTTCCTGGCCACCAAGAAGTTCCACAAGAAGGTGTTCTTCATGGGGGAGTACGGGATTCAGTACGAGTTGGAGAAGGCGGGCATCTGTTGCTCCAAAGTCAACGAAAAGATGGACAGGCCGATGGAGGAGTTTGTAAAGGACTTGAAGTTGGATACCGATGTGGGGGCGGTGGTGGTGGGTCGCGATGAGGGCTTTAACATGGCCAATTTGATGCTCGTTGGCTCCTATCTACAGAATCCCCAGGTGATCTTTCTGGGCACCTGCCTGGACGGTGCCTTTCCCGTTTGCCCCAATCGGGTTATGATTGGTGCCGGTGCCATGGTGGCAGCGGTGAAGACTTTTACAGGACGACAGCCGCTGGTGATGGGAAAACCCAATCCCTGGATGGTGGACAAGCTGACGCAGAGGGGACTCATAGAGCCGGAGAGCACGCTGATGGTGGGCGATACGTGGGTATTTGTAACTTAATTTTTAATAATTTATTATTAACCACAACCCTTTTGAAACAGACTCGATACGGACATCCTGTTCGCCAAGTACTGCGGTTTCCAATCCCTTTTGGTGGGCACTGGGGTCAACAGCAGGAAGGATGTGTCAAAGATCATTGACGAGGATGACCCCCAGAAGATGGACCAAGTGCCGGATACGTATCTGCCCAGTTTCAGCCACTTGCTGGAGTTCCTCTAGTCAGAGGCCACAGCAGCCTGTGGCCGCATACAAATTGTAAATTAGCATTCGCCTTCTCTCGATTTCTGCATAAAATCAATATCACAAAAGCGGCCTGCTTTCCCAGTGTCAGCCACACCACAAATCTGGGTGGCATTGTCGGGTTTCGTTCCCTTGTCAAACGTGGAACACTTGCAGTCAGAGGCGGTGGCCGGCATGGACTCGACACTTCATCGCCATCAGCGTCAAGCGTGACCGACGGATGCGGTCTGGGACGGCGGGTTCGGCTCCTCCGCACTGGAAATAAATATATGCAGATAAACTTATAATTAATCTTGATAACACAATTTAAATATTGATTAGTTTTTGCTTAATTTGATTCATAAATTCTTTAAGGCAGAATTTAAAAAGAGATCTGAAGCGGAAATATTTTATAGCATACTTATAGACGTTTGGGTTATTGTTGAGTTGGTGAATTCTGTGCTGTTCTTGCTTAGCTAGTTGAGGAAGTTTTCAAACAGATTTTAATGAATAATTTAATAAAATGTAGATTCTACTTCAAACTTATTTTTAAAATCTTTTCTCCCAGTGCATCTTTCCAAAACAGGCCATTCGAATGGCTGCCATGGACACGCCTCTGATGTGTTTAAAGCGGTTTTTGCGCCGCCAGACATTTGTTGAGGGGCATAAAAAAAGATGGGCCACAAAACGTGTGGCATACTTAGCGGCGTCACCAAGTGTGTTTCTGTTTTCGCAAGCTGTTTTCCTTTCTTTTTTTTCGGCCCGTATCCTGTGTCCTGTGTCCTGCGTCCTTCGGGGGTCGGGATAGGTGTCAGTTCAGCATGTACCGAAGTTATTGAATGTCACAATTTGTAAATATTGTCTATTTATATTCGTCTATTTGTGTTTGTTTTTGTGTTTTCAGCTGTCCTCTGAGAGTCAATGGGAAAATAATGGGCGCATCGAGTGGGCTGCGCCATTGTATTTTCTGTAATGTATTTTGTTCTGTTTTTGTTTCGGTTTGATAATTTCCACACTCTGTTTTCCTAGTATTTAATGCTCGGGTTGCGGCGAGCCTCTTTTTATTTATACCAGGTGTACCGGTATGAAGTGAGCGACAAGCTTCAAATGTCTCGATAGGGAACAGTTATTGTGATAGAGCCGTTATCTTTTTTTTATTTGCTTTCTATGACAAGTGCGAAAAATATTTAGTATAGATCAAGTCAGTGAACGGACAATATCATATTTTTTCGTCGTGTTAAACATGTCGACCTTTGTACCAGAAAGTGATGATTT
>VNJV01011717.1:0-16072 GCA_008042635.1 Drosophila nikananu
ACATCATATCATATATAAATTCATTTAGTTCGTTCGCAACATTTTTCGCTCGCAACATTTCTCGTTCGCAATATTTTTCTTTCGCAACAGTTGCAGTTGAGCGGTCAGCTCCAATATTTGGCACAGCGGATGACGTTTCCATTTATATATTATGACACTTTGTTACCATAATATTTTATTTACTTTAGACGTCATCTAGGTCGTTTGCATGGCTTAAGGCCCTCTTTGTGATGCATTTATATAAGCGTTATAAATAATATATGCAAACATAACTGAAACTATTATTGATTACAATTTGTTAGTAAGATTCGAAGTCATATTTTTTAATTCGATCTTATCTTCAATATTGGCAGTGGAGTCCACATTTTTAACGTCCAAACCCATTTTTTCTTGTTGGTTTTTTTTGTGATTAATTAATATGAATGAAAGGCCTTTCGCTGTTATTTTTCCAAATTGACCTTGATATCACATACATATATAAGGTTCAAAAGTATATTTAATTTAAAAAAAATTGTAATTCAATTTCATTTAATGTACATTTACAATTTAATTCATTTCAATTTAATTCACTTTTTTTAATTCATTTTTTTTTACAAAAAATCCTGCCAGTATATATATTCTAAGATAGGACGAACTAAAGAAATATATAGGGATTTTGTAACATAGGGGTCACCACCGTTTAATGAAACCAAGCACTACTCTGGATTTATTCACCATTCACGAAATATGATCAATAAAGTCAAGTTTAGGATCCAGGCGGACACCCAAATCATCGACTATAGCAATTCTTTGTAAATAGGGCCAGAAATAGTTCCGCTCAATGTTACAATAATTGCTTAAATGTAATATGCAGCACAGTGCATCGCAAATGGTGTGCCGCGCAAGGCAACAAAAAAACTCTCCTTAGCCCGGCTTTTCGCGCCGGGCGGTGCCGGTGCTGGCTGCACAGGCTGACTTTCCTGATGCTCCTCCTGTGTGAGCTGGGTGTCGCTGACACTCCCTCGAAAGCGCAGGTGGCGGGTGCCTCCCGCACTCGTTATGTCTTTCTGCTTTCCTGGGCCTATGGGCTCAGGCGGCGCCGGTGCTGGTCCTCGCACAGACTATTTATCTTCTTCTTCACATACGGATGTTCTCGGCTAGTGATGTCGGGATGAGGATACCCTGAGTGGGTTACAGCTGGATGGTCGCGATTGACTGCTTGCAAATTGTCGAGCACTACACACTGCTTACGTGCTTTCGCTGGAGCGAAGCGGAGCGGCTTTCTTATGAATATTCTTATTTACGTGGTTGCTGAGCGCAGCTACCAAGCCGGAGAGTCGCGCACAGTTGTTTATGCATTATTATGCTGACTTGCTTTTGATCGTGCTTAGGCTAAGTGTGCGATCATATTACGTCCGGCCACTGATGCTCGCGTAATCAACTGCAACAAACTGTTTCATTGTGCACTCGCTATGTGAACATACTACACCATCTAGTCCCTGTTCCGGTTTCCGCAAAAAAGTCTATAGTCTATTGTCTATTGCATTCTTCTAGAGGATATTAGATTTGTTGGGAGACGCTCTTCTTCAGTTGCGAGGTCCTGTTGGCATCGAATATCTGAGTGCATCCGGGGAAGCGAGCGCTAGTGCAACCCTCAGTCCACTGTTCGTCGCACAATGGCCGGAAAAATACAGATACTATACAAAAATCAAATTTTTGATGACAACGGATCGTAAAATTTGTTATTCCATTCGACAGGTAATAGTTGAATCCAAAAAATTATTCAAATCGGTTCAGTATTTTATAAGTTACACGGGTTCAAATTTGAACCTTTTTTGTGTTGCAAAAAAATTAGGAAGTTTTTTAAAAAAATGCAGACTTTGCGGTCGATTTTTACCTAAAATATGTAACCGACCAGCATGGTTATGGTCTATATCGAAAGTGTCATCAAATCTCGGTTAAACCAAGGTAGAATGAAATTATAATATTGGTTGCACGTGCAGGCAAACCTGTTTTACTGAAGTACTATTTTTGCACATATTTTTCAACTTTGATGGAAAATAAAAAACAAGACTACACGAGATGACAGGTTTGGGGAATGAGGTGTTGTTCTTGAATATGTTCTTTATCAAATTCAAAAAAGATCGGCTGCCCCAACCTGCCCTTAAGAAATTCTAAAGCAAAAGATACTTTCAACTCAGCGTAAAAAACGAGCGGTTTCGAGAAAATTCTGCGACAAGCGCAGTACGAAATTGTTTGGCGGGCATTCAATTTTTCCTGTATTGGCGGATTGTTTTTCGATTCCTGACTTTGTAAGGACACTTTTCATATAGAAAAAAATTATCAAAAAAATATCTCAACTGGTTCAAAAGTTATGATTTTTGTAAAGCAAAATTATCTAAGCTTCAAGTGTGCGTCGCACAGTGTTAATAATTTTTTTTTATAATGATTATATATTCTTCAAAAATATTAAATGATGTAAAATTGAATGATTATTTTGAACAAATGATAATGATAATGAATGATTAAAAATTGGTAAAAAAAGAAAAAATTTGAATTATAAAACAAAAAAATTTTTTTTATTTTAAATATATATTTATTTTGTTTTTAAAACATTAAATATGCAACATATTAGCTTTTTTAGGAAAAAAATTAAGAAAACTGTCTCAAAAAACATAAATTTTCGAGTATAAAATGTACTATTTATCACACCATATAGTATGACCACTTAATCGAAAGGTATTAAAATTACCTTTCTCTGTCTCAACTGGTTCAAGAGTTATGATTTTTGTAAGGCAAAAGTATCTATGGCGCTGTTGTGAGGCGGTTGGTGGGAGAGTGGTCGAATTCGTATTGGAATTGTATGTACTTATGATCTGAGAAGGATGGTCTCTCAAGGACTCTCCATTCTAATACCATTGCACTCCCTTTACGAGTGTTAAGTCTTCCCACGTTTGCTATACATAGGTTAGTTAATAGATAGTAAAAAGTCTAAGAGTGACTCACCTCTTTCGTTTATGTCGGGGCTCCCCCCCAAACAGTGATGTGCTTTGGTGTCTGCAGCCACGAGCAATGTCTGGACATTCGGGCTGGCTTCTACCATGCTCCTGAGTTCCTCCGGTGGGGCCGTCCTGTCATGTGCCATGTAGTAAAAAGCTACCAGAAGCCGCTTCTTCTCGCTCTCCAGCATCACAACAGTCAGAACGTGTGCTGTAATGAGACATAAGGTTAGCATGCAGACCCTTCCATATAAGTACGGGGGTTCTGTTTCTGCTTAACGATAGTGGGTAGAACAGGTGTTAATTTGAGGACTTCAGTCCGGCGACGACATTGCCCGAGGCAATCCATGGCTCTTGGACCAAAGCTATGTCGGCGGACTCTTGCTCCCAGGCGATGAGGAGTTCCGCGTACATAGTACTCCGCGTCAGCCACGATAGTTTCCTAGGTCCTTCTCCACCTCGGCTGCCTTATCCTTATACCAATGCCCCACGCCATCTTCCCGTATCTCGGATAGAGGACGTCTCCCGCCTCTTTAATTATCTGGAGGACTGCACTTTGGCCCCTCTCCTTGGGTAATGTCGTCGCAAGGTGCACAACCTTCCAGTCAGCGGTTGGCATATACGGATTCTACCGCTGCAGCAGCTTAAGCGCCCGGTCCCCTTGGATTGCGATGGGGAAGAGTACCTTCGCCCTAGGAATGAAAGGGACTAGTTCCCTATCCACCACCTCCAGCTGGGCCCCTCCCACAACGCCTCCAATTGGGTCTTCCTCCATCCGTGCAAAGAATGAGTCAACGATTCGCGCATGAACCAACATCCACAGCGGCTCTGACTGAGCGTTCTGGCTGCCAAGTGACTCCTCCTCCTCCTTGTAGGCGAATCCGCCCGTGGATGTCATGTGGGGGCAGGTAAGCTTTACCTTCTCCTGTGGGGATAGGGCTGCTTTTTTCTGGAGCCAGCTGTAGGCAGTAGCATTGCAACTGACATGACCTGCTCCCGTCAAATCGGGGATGTGATCGCTGGAGACTCCCAGAGGGGATTGCTATCCGCCGCCGGTGATGGCAGTCACGCCTTCCACGGACGAAGTTGAAACGTTCCATTTCAGAAATACACAGGTTAGTTTTCCGGAGAACCACCCACATGCGTTTTATGGCTAACCGGCAGGCTTGCGCTTTATGCCTGACATGGCAAATGGTTCATTTCCTCCGGCTTTTTGAGCGGATGGAATTGAACCGTTGCCTTTGCTAGACACGGTATTACCGCGGACGGAGCAAGCAGCAGCGTTGTACCCGTTGTCTGGGATAAAAAAGTGCCCACTGCCCAGTCGGCGCCCTCTTAGAGGGTCCAGATGGAGGATTTTCGCCAGCCTGGCGAATGCCATATATGGAGGTTGGATCTACGAGTTATTCGTTTCTCTCTCTTTTATTCGCATATCATCTCACGCATATATTAATTTTAAAGCACAAGCTTATTTGTTTTGTTTGTCCTACGATTTAGTTCTTTTTATACCCTTGCAGGGTATTATACTTTTAGTCAGAAGTTTGCAACGCAGTGAAGGAGACATTTCCTACCCTATAAAGAATATATATTCTTGATCAGCATCAACAGCCGAGTCGATCTAGCCATGTCCGTCTGTCCTTACCTTAACTTAGCCAATTTTTACAATATTATATATATGTCGTGTATATGTGTACGCGCTTAGTCGCTATTTACTTCTTCTCCATGTTCCTACTGCTGTTATGCGTGTTCATATTCATTGTCCATGTGTGAGGTTGAGTAGATGAATTATCTATAAACGGGACTCTGCTAGAATGAGAGCGATAAAGCTGTTGCTGAACGTGGCCACTTGCGCTGCTTGGTTAAAGTGAGAAAGAGAAATGAAATGAAATGAAAAGGGAATGTCAGAAATGGAGAAGACAAAAAGCAGTCTGTACGAAACGACACATTAAGCGTTGGGAAGCCAAAGTAGACGCAAGTGAACTCGTTAAATGCGCGCAGCTTTACAAATTGAGCAGTGAAAATAAATATGAGTGACGCCGATATGGACGGACGGACGGACGACGAGGCTCCTGGCATCAATAACCCGACATCAGAAGTGGGATCTGTGCCACATCCTGCATTTTCTGAGGATCAGTGGCGTGCATTGGTCGAAATGCAAAATCGGAATTTGGCTGAACTCGTAAAAATCACGCAAGTGACGCCGGCACGCGAGCAGCAACATAGCAATGAAGTTAAGCTACCCAAATTTAACCCTGAAGCTGCATGCGTTGAGGCAGCAAAGTGGTGTTCAACAACCGATATAATTCTGTCTGAGCACCCCCTTCAAGGAAGCAAATTGATCATGGCACTTAGCAACTGCATGGAGGGAAGTGCATCTCAGTGGCTCACACAAATTTCGTACCATGGTATGACTTGGCGAGAGTTCCAGGAATTATTTCTGCAGCGCTTTGAAACCGAAGAGACGCCGGCTGCTACGTTTTTGAATTTACTCAACAGCCGCCCGAGTGGCGCCGAATGTTACGCGGTATATGCGAGTCGGTTGGTGACGACGCTGACTACGAAGTGGCGAAATATGGGAATAGAAGAAATTGCCGTTACAACTGTTCTTGCGCATATGGCAAAAATTGACAGTCGTTTGCAACGCGTTCTCTTCACATCCAATGTGCGCACCAGAAGTAAGCTACAGGCGGAGTTAAAAGCGTTTACTTTCGACAGGAAGCGACATGCTCGAGATGACAACCTTGGACCTAACCAGAAGAACCATAAGGCATCGCCAGTTGTATGTCACTTCTGTTCAAAACCGGGACATCGAATTGCTGAATGCCGAAGTAAAATGCGACAAGATAGAGAGGCGAAACCGCAGCGTGAAAAATCAAATGTCACGTGCTATCGGTGCGGCCAATTGGGACATTTCTCCAACCAGTGCCCGAAAAACGGAAGTGCAGCCAAGCAAGATGTGACTCAACAGAAGACTGTTAACCAATGTTGTGTGACTGAGCCAAAGGGAAATTTGCATCAACGAGGTGAGATCTATCCAATTTGCTTCGATTCCGGTGCAGAGTGCTCCCTTATTAAAGACGACATTAGTAATAAGTTATCTGGTAAACGTATAAACAATATTGTAATGATAAAAGGTATTGGTGGTGGCAGTGTATGCAGTACATTGCAAATCTTGAGTGAGGTTACTATAAACGAAAACATTATAGAAATATTATTTCATGTAGTCCCGAATGACCAATTGAGGAGTGATATCCTGATAGGGCGAGAGATACTCAAACAAGGCTTTTATGTAATTTTGACATCCGATAATTTTAAAGTAGTAAAATCAAAAACTGTTAATAATTGTTCCGTTGCTGAGCGATCGTTTACCTTGTCCGATATCGACACCGAATTAGTCGACAATGAGAAAGCTAAATTAATTGAGCTACTTGAAAAGCACTCGACTTCATTTACCAATGGGATACCTCATACCCGAGTAAATACAGGTGAAATGAAAATCCGTTTAATTGATCCAACTAAAACTGTCCAGCGCCGACCTTACAGACTTAGCCCCGAAGAAAGAGAAGTAGTCCGTATGCGAGTGAGCGAATTGATAAGGTGTAATATTGTTCGCCCAAGTTGCTCTCCCTTTGCGAGCCCCATGTTGCTCGTCAAAAAGAAGAATGGCACCGACCGTCTGTGCGTCGATTTTAGAGAGCTAAATTCGAACACGATTTCGGATAAATACCCCTTACCGCTCATTAGCGATCAAATTGCTAGACTTCGCGGAGCAAATTATTTTACGTGCTTGGATATGGCGAGTGGCTTCCACCAAATCCCGATTCACCCTGAATCCGTGGAATATACTGCATTTGTGACCCCAGACGGTCAATTTGAATTTCTTACAATGCCTTTTGGCCTCAAAAATGCGCCATCAGTTTTCCAGCGCGCAGTCATAAATGCACTTGGTGACCTTGCTAATTCTTTTGTAATAGTTTACATGGACGATATAATGGTAGTATCGCCAACCAAGGAATTGGCTTTGGAAAGGCTTACAACTGTTTTGGATGTTCTTACAAAGGCTGGTTTTACCTTTAATCTTGCTAAATGCAGTTTTCTCAAAACAACGGTCCAGTATTTGGGCTATGAAGTGCGAGCTGGGGAGATTCGCCCGAATGCGCGAAAGATAGCTTCATTAAGCTCCTTGCCTCCTCCTCAAACTGTCTCCGGCGTTAGACAATTCATTGGCCTGGCCTCGTACTTTCGCAAGTTCGTTCCTGCATTCTCCCAACTTATGAAACCTTTATATTCACTTTCGTCTGGTAACGGCAAGATTACATGGAGCGCTGAGCTAGAAGAGATCAGACACAAAGTTGTGACGATCCTCACAAATGAGCCTGTTCTGGTCATTTTCGACCCGCAATATCCTATAGAGTTGCACACTGATGCAAGTGCCTGTGGATATGGAGCGATACTTTTACACCGTATAGAAAGTAAACCCCATGTAATCGAGTACTTCAGCAAAACAACTACCTCTGTTGAATCTAGATATCATTCTTACGAGCTTGAAACCTTGGCAGTGGTAAAAGCCGTTAAACATTTTCGCCATTACCTAATTGGCCGTGAGTTCGTTGTCTATACCGACTGCAATTCATTAAAAGCTTCTCGCACAAAAGTAGATTTAACCCCCAGAGTTCACCGCTGGTGNGGAGATGTTGATTGGTAAGCAGGCTCGACCCCTTGGGTTAGTTCCCCCATGTGAGACCGAATGTGAAATAGATTTGGCAACTGTTAGAGCGCAGGCGACAGAAAATATGAATTCCTTAGCGTCTTACGACAAATCCAGATTTGATAGCACTAAGGCAGCCGTTGAGAAACACCACGTAGGTGACTATGTGCTATTGAAAAATGAAGAAAGACACCAAACCAAGTTAGATCCGAAATTCAAAGGACCGTTTTTGGTAACTGAAGTATTAGAGGGTGACAGGTATACGCTAAAGTCGTTGACGAGTAACCGATCGTTCAAGTATTGTCATGAAGATTTACGAAAAATGCCGGATGCGGAAATGCCTAATGAGTTAAACGAGAATATAGAGAAATAGCTGAAATATAGAAATAGTTGAATGAATAGAAAATCCCGCCAATGAGTTCTTTTGTGAACGAGAGATATCCGTCTAGGTGAGATGATGAATTGTAAGTTATCCGTCTAGGTAAGACGATGAATTGCGAGTTATCCGTCGAGGTGAGACGATGAATAAGTAATAAAGGGTTATCCGTCTAGCGAGACGAAGAGATATCTGTGTCACATGTTGTTTGTAACAAGAGAGATCCGTCCAGGAGAGACGATGAGTTTCCATTGAATCAATAATCAAGTGTGTGTAAACTGGCGGAAGATCGATACTAGCAATCGGTAAATGATAATGCTAAGATAAGTTGTAAGCTGATGTATTACTGGTCGATGAAACTGAATTTGAAAATAGAATAAGTTATCTCAGCAACAATGAAAAAAAATGTAATTTGTTTTGCTCCTTCACAGAATTAAGAATTAAGAATTAGAATACACCTAATAAAGTCAAATTAATGAAATGAAATAGTATTGAGAAGTGATGAAAGTATGTGATCTTGATACCCTGGTATCTCGGTATCAAAAGCTTACACGAGGACGTGTAAATGTCAGAATGGCCGTGTCGGGGCGAAAATAATGTGTACGCGCTTAGTCGCTATTTACTTCTTCTCCATGTTCCTTCTGCTGTTATGCATGTTCATATTCATTGTCCATGTGTGAGGTTAAGTAGATGATGAGGAAAAAATCAAACTAAGCCAATTTTCCACATATTTTCATAAAAGTTGAGACATAGACACTTTGTATTATTCCAGAATTTCGGTTTTAATTTTATTCAAATCGGACCACTATATCATATAGCAGCCATAGGAATATATATGTCGGAGAAGGAAATGTTATTTTGAAATGGGCGCCTTATCGATAGTGAGCTGGTGAATAGATTAATCAATAGGACGGGTTGTATTCGATTGTGGGATCTTGATAGGCATTAAGATCGAGTGTGGCCCTAGTAGCGTGGCGGTGTGTTACAAAAAGAGAGAATAATAAAACCACACACGCTGCGGCGATAATATTAAAAATATAAAAAAGGGACTCGCTACACAATCTGAAGATAACTGCCAACTCTCCGGCATCAGAAGTGGGATTGTACTTTCGTCTACTAACCATGGAAGACCAACTGCGCATCTTGATGGAGCACCAAAGCCAAAGTTTCCTGGAATTGGCAAAAACACTGCAAGCGTCGGTACGAGAACCGGCACAAACTGGCGTCGTCACATTGCCAAAATTTAACGCCGACATCCCAGGCGCCGCACTACTCAATGGTGTGCTTCAGTTGACATTATTTTGGCTGAAAAACAACTGGTGCTTTAATATTGGCATTAACTAAATCGTTGGAAGGAAGCGCGTCCCAATGGCTTTCGGAAGTGTGCTATGCAGGTGTGAAGTGGACGGAGTTTAAGGAGTTATTTCAACAACGCTATGCAAATACTGAAACGCCAGCCGCCATGTTTTTGCAGCTATTAAACAGTCGCCCCGGCAACAGTGAATGCCTTGCGATATATGCTAGTCGCATGGTGGCTTCACTCATTAACAAGTGGAAGGCCTTAGATACTGAGAGGATTGCTGTGTCCGTTGTTTTGGGACATTTGGCCAACTTTGATCGCCGAGTGCAAAGAATTGCCTACACTGCCGAGATCAAGAATAGACGTGACCTACAGGCTGAGTTGCAGGTCTTTGCCTTTGATAAGCGCACACAACATTTTGGAAATGAGGAATCTGGAGCAAAGCGAGCTAAGTTTGCGTCACTGAAGTGTCATCTTTGTGGTAAGATGGGGCACAAAATGATTGACTGCCGAAACAAGAAGCAGAGCGCTGGTATGCCGTGACAGGATCACCGAGGAAGACAATCATATCAGCAACATTCTAAAGGCGGTATAACTTGCTATCGTTGCCAGGAGCAAGGTCATATAGCCTCACAATGCCCGAAAAATATGACAAGTGGTTGAGCTGGATTGCGGAACGAAAAGAGAGCTGAGCTGTGCGTGGTGGATGAACCGAAGACAAGTATGCTGTTACGAGGTGAGGACTTTCCAATCATTTTTGATTCTGTAGCAGATGCTCTTTGGTTAAAGAGAGTTTTGCAGATAAGTTAAGCGGTAAAAAAGTAAATAACGTAGTAAGCTTGAAAGGTATAGGAAATGCCAATGTTTGTAGTACAATGCAAATTGATAACAATATTCTTATTAATGGAAACAGTTTAAATGTAATATTTCATGTTGTACCAGATAATTGTATGTCAAATAATATTGTACTGGGACGAGAAGTGCTAGCTCAAGGATATGCTGCAGTAGTATCTTGTAAAGGTGTTGAAATAATTAAGGATAAAACGAAAACTGTTAATACGTGCTCTAAATTTAAAGATATTGATATAATAGAAAGCAATGTATATGGCGAAGACAAAAACGAAATAATAACATTGTTAAAATTCGACTCAGATTCTTTTATACAGGGAACGCCTCAGACTCGCGTCAATTATGGTGAAATGACAATTCGATGACAACGGTACGATGACAACGGTACAGAGAAGACCATATAGATTGAGTCCCAGCGAGAGAGATGTGGTTCGACACAAAGTTCAAGAATTATTAGATTTCTAAGTTATAAGACCGAGTAGCTCCCCTTTTGCAAGCCCTGTCCTATTGGTGAATAAGAAGAATGGATCAGCCAGGCTTTGCGTGGATTATAGGGAATTAAATTCAAATACGGTGGCTGACAAGTTTCCCTTGCCTTTAATATCTGATCAGATAGCCAGATTGCGCGGTGCAAAGTTTTTTACCTGCTTAGACATGGCAAGTGGGTATTACCAAGTTTCTTTGCATCCGAACTCTGTCGAATATACGGCATTCGTCACCCCTGATGGACAGTATGCATTCGGACTCAAGAATGCACCTTCAGTTTTTCAAAGAGCAGTCATAAAGGCATTGGGTGATCTTGTCTATTCGTATGTCATCGTGTATATGGACGACATAATGATTGTAGCTCCAACCAAGGAATCGGCACTCGAAAGACTAAAGATTGTTTTGGATATTTTATCAAAAGCAGGATTTTCATTTAAAATTGAAAAATGTTTCTTTCTAAGGACTTCTGTTCAATATTTAGGATTTGAAGTACGAGCAGGAGAGATTAGTCCAAATACTCGCAAGGTAGAATCTTTGAATGCCTTGCCACCTCCTAGGTCAGTAACAACATTGAGACAGTTTATTGGGTTGGCATCGTACTTTCGACAGTTTGTTCCCGGATTCTCTCAGCTAATGAAGCCTTTATATTTTCTCACCTCAGAGAAAAATAAGTTCGAGTGGAATACAGAACACGAGGCAATTCGTTAAAATCATCACGAAATAAGATTGAGTTGTTGCCTAGTCTATCGCTGGTGGGCTTATTTACAAACATTCGATTTTGATATACAATATAGAGAAGGCAAGCGTATGGCCCATGCTGATTTCTTTTCCAGAAATCCACTTCCTCCGGAAAATTCCCCTGAATATGCAAAGGTTGTTGAAGCGAATCGAATTAACTGAAATATCTGAGGATTGTATTCGTGCAGAGCAACAGAAAGATCAGGATATTGTTGAAATCATTACCAAGTTGAACAATGAGGAATTGCCATTCGAGCTGTGCAAGACATATGATTTGAGAGCTGGAGTTTTGTATAGAGTCATACAAAGAAATGGCAAGACCCTTTGTTCGCCCCTAATACCTCGTGGATTTAGATGGTTGGTTATTAACCGAGTACATGAATCCATTATGCATCTGGGCTGGAAGAAAACACTCGTCAAGGTATACGATTACTATTGGTTTGAGGGCATGGCCAAATACGTTCGAAGATTTGTTGAAAATTGCATAACATGCAGAGTTTCCAAATCATCCTCTGGGAAAGCACAAATGAAATTACATCCTATTCCCAAAATAAACGTTCCATGGCATACTATCCACATAGACATATCAGGCAAGCTTAGTGGTAAAAGCGATCGTAAAGAATATGTAATTGTACAGATCGATGCATTTACCAAGTACGTTTATCTTTATCACACTTTCACATTAAATGCAGAAAGTTGTGTACTGGCGTTGAAATCATCCATTTCCTTGTCCGGAGTCCCTATTCGTATTGTGGCTGATCAGGGAAGAAGTTTCACAGGTGCTAAGTTCGTTGAATTTTGCTCTTCACAAAACATAAAATTACATCTAATAGCAACAAGAGCAAGCCGAGGTAATGGCCAGGTTGAGAGGGTTATAAGTACCGTGAAAAATTTATTGACAGCTGCTGAAACAAGTTCTCGATCATGGCAAGAGGCATTGGGTAACGTGCAGCTTGCTATTAATTGCACTGCTAATAAGATAACCAAAGCAAGTCCATTAGAATTATTAATGGGAAAGGTTGCTCGTCCTTTAGGTCTGGTTCCAATTCATGATCCAGAAACAGAAATAGATCTGACCAAGATAAGAACCCAAGCTTTAGAAAATATAGAAAGATCGGGGAAGTATAAGAAGAAAAGATTTGATAAAGGCAGAGCTAAGATAGTAAAATTTAGTGTTGGTGTAATGTGTTGCTTAATAATAGTGAGAAAAACCAGACTAAGTTAGGTGCTAAATATAGAGGTCCATTCGAGATTACTGAAGTATTGGATAACGACAGATATACGGTATAAGTATGCGCATGAGCGATTAAGAAGATTGCCAAATGGGTAGGTGCCAAGCGAGCTGGAGATCGATGTTAGCCCGTCATAGGAAGCCGTTGAAAGAGACGGTATGGAAGCTGTTGAAAGAGACAGTAGTGAAGCCGTTGAAAGAGACGGTATTGGAAGCTGTTGAAAGAGACAGTATATGAATTAGTTGAAATAGAATGTCAAAAGGCGGAAGGTGTATGGAAGTACACAGTTATCGATGGCTACGTGGCGGTACCTGAACCTATAGTGGTATTATGATAATGTTATTAGTTGAAAAGAAAATGAGAAAAGAGAAAAATTAAAGACGAGTTAAAACTGAAGAAATTTTTATTTGAAAAGAATTTGTTTAAGATGATAATTAAAAAAAAAAAAATCAAAGAAAAGAAAAGAAAGAAACCAATTGAATTGAATTAAAGTTGTAAAATTATAAAAAAAAAAAAATGGAAAGAATTATTAAGAGAAGGATTTGAGTTGAATTATGAACAGTTCAAAAATAGCTAGATTTGAAATATGAAAAGTTAAAATAATTATTAAACGAAGGATTTAAGTAGAATGATGATAAACGAGATAGTTAAGAAGTTGTAGTAAAAATAAATAATAAAGTATTAAGATGGTAAATGAATACTAAAGATTACGTTAAGAAAAAAAAAAACAAAGTTTTTAATGAGTAAGAGCATTAAGTTGATTGTCAAATTAAAAACAGAAGTTTGAATGCAGTGTGTGATTTTCTAATTTATTGCAAAGTGTTAGTTTCTACACGAGGGCGTGTAATTTATCAGAATGGCCGTGTCGGAGAAGGAAATGTTATTTTGAAATGGGCGCCTTATTGATAGTTAGCTGGTGAATAGATTAATCGATAGGACGGGTTGTATTCGATTGTGGGATCTTGATAGGCATTAAGATCGAGTGTGGCCCTAGTAGCGTGGCGGTGTGTTACAAAAAGAGAAAATAAGAAAAGCACACAAGCTGCGGCGATAATATTAAAAATATAAAAATGGGACTCGCTACACAATCTGAAGATAACTGCCAACTCTCCGTCATATATATAAAATTATTTAGTTCGTTCGCAACATTTCTCGTTCGCAACAGTAGTACTGATGCCAATTTGTCCTTTTTCCGGACAAATCTGTCCTGTTTTTAACTGCTTCATCCGGAAGAAATGTCAAACATCCCCTATCCGGAAATCTGTCCTTTTTTAAATTTTCTTGTCCGGACATATTTTAGAATAAATTTATATTATTTTAAATAGTTTCAAATTGATTTGTTGATTAGTTGGCATATCCTTTATGCAAATTGTTATCGATATCGTTCGAAATCGTAATATCGAAACACTTGTCCAAAATTTACTTGTCTAAAAATGCCATAGAATGCAAAAAAGAAAACTATAAACAAAAATTCGGCGAGCAGTAGCCAGATTTTAAAAACCGGCTTTGCAAGGACAAATCGGTCAGTAGCAAAGGCTCCCCAAATTTTGGAAGGGGAGTGTTAATTCTAAAAAGGAAACAATATAAAAAAACATGTACAAAATATCTGCAACACTACGCACTACAGCGGTAAAGGCCCGGCATTGTAGACTTGTGGTCGTTCCATTCCAAAGGAAAATATCAAAAAAATATCAACAAAAAATAACTCAATACCGATATTTGGGCATAAAAAATATCACGATATAAATATATCATTTTTAGAAAAAAATATCGATATATTGATATTTTGATATATTATCAACAACCCTAGTTTTAAACATGTGAAGCCTAGCGAAATTTGTAGCCAGGAAGAGGCGCTGGCAATGTTTGTAGCCCAACACTGTGCGATCAAACCGGTGGACCATTTAATGGAACTTGCAAAACCAATTTTGGTCAAAAATCTTTAAAATTGCACAGAACCAAGTTCACAAGTTTAATAAAAAGTTGTTGATAAGACATAAAAGCAACTTTAGACTGCATAAAAATGTCTGTTCTTTTTTTTTTGTCCTTTAATAAAAATTTTCATCCTTTTTTCCCTGTTTTTTTTTCAAATCTGTCCTGTTTTTGCGAAAAAATACCTGACAAATACCCGACAAAACTAAAAAGTCAGAAGATTTTTCTTCTTCTTCTTACTTACTGCAAGGGTATTTAAACTTTGGCATGCCGAAGTTAGCTTCCTTGTTTTGTATTTCAACTTTATTTAATGTTTCATTTTATTTGAGGTTTTCATTTTAAGATAACCTTATGCTTAGAAGCATTCTATCTAACTGTTTAAGTGTGGCGCCCATTGGGGGCCCCCTCTGGCCACCAAGCTTCAGAAAGCTCGGCCGCTCTTGCACTCCCGTATTTCGGGCCTCCGTGCATTTTTCGTTGAGCGTGCTCGCGCGCTACCCGCTCTTCTGCTATCTTGGGCCGCTTCGAGGCAATATTCCGCCACTCCTCGGCACCTTTCATGTGCTCCTCTACATCTTCGGCCACTCCGCATCACTCTTCCGCCGATCCCTGGCCAAGCGCATCCGCTCTCGCTCCTCTGATGCTCCAACGCTCACCTCCTCGTGTGCTCCCGAACCCCAAGCTACAGAATCGGACAAAAATCCGAACTCCGCCGTCGGCCGCCGGCGATCTCCCGCTCTCGCTTTCGTGGAGTAAAGCGGGCGGGAGCACGGCTCTATGTTTAAGCTTAGTTTAGTCTTCTCATGTATGCAGCCGAAGAAAGCTGACACGCACTGCACCCCCGATTCATCCCAAGACGCCCCCGCATTTGTTTTCACTTTATCATATTCGCCTACGCCTCACAGTTGACGGAAAGATACTTTTGCCTTGCAAAAATCAGTACTCATGAACCAGTTGAGATATTTTCATAATTGTTTTTTATATGAAAGGTAATTTAAGTACCTTTCGATTAAGTGGTCATACAATATGGTGTGATAAATAGTACATTTTATACTGGAAAATTAATGTTTTTTGAGGCAGTTTTCTCAATTTGTATACAATTTTCGTTAGTTTTCTCTGATAATGCTAATATGGTACATATTTAATGTTTTAAAAACAAAATAAACATATATTTTAAAGAAAAAAAATTTTTTTTTTATAATTCAAATTTTTTTTTTTTTTTTGATCAATTTTCAATCATTTATGCACTTTTTGTTTAAATTAATCAATTAATTTTACATCATTTAATATTTTTGAAGAATATTTAATCATTATACATTCATTTCAAATCATTTAGTGTCTTTACAAAGTTAGGAATTGAAAAACAAGCCGCCACCCCGAATTTCCAAGGCAAAAGATACTTTCAACTCAGTGAAAAAAAAGCGCGGTTTCGAGCAAATTTAGCTACAAGCGCAGTACGAAATTGTATGGCGG
>VNJV01011723.1:0-16415 GCA_008042635.1 Drosophila nikananu
CTTAAATCCTTAAACTCTTACCCGTTATTTACTAAGACTAGTTGAGGATAGAGACATTAGGTAATAAAATGCAAAATGAGTAGTTAAATCATAGAATACTGCCTTTAATTTTTTTTAGTCAATACAAGCTTTATATTAGAATGTTTTTTATAGGAATACTGTGTTAAATCCTTTTTTTCACCTGAAAAATATTATTAATATCATTTAAATATATGCATCTAATATGTTTCTCTGAGTGCATACAACGGCTGACTGGGCACACATAATGCAGCTCCTTGGAAACCGAAACCAGTGGCACTATATAGACCCGATCCGACCCCGCCTCGCACCCCTCAGATCGGCATGTGGTCGCTGTCGCCGCGTCTCGCATATATCTCTCTCTCGATTTAATAGGCCCAATTAGTTAGATGAATTGTGAATGTTCTGAATGCGACCGCGTTCTTTTGGCATTTTTTTTATTCGTCTCCTTCTCTGGCCGAGATTTAAGTTTATGAATATTCAATGAAGTGTGTGCCATAAATTATGAATGCCATTTGTTTGCATTTTGCCTTGATTTAATGGCCTTGAGGCCAGGCTAAGCAAGCGGGCCTAAAACACACCCCTCTTTGTGGTGGTTTCGTAAATTTTTGAAATGTTTCATTAAAGTAAAGCTGAGAAATTATATTAAGTTTGTCAATTATGGATAAAGATGTGCTCCTGTTTAAATCAATACTCTCAATAGTCATATACAAATATTACATCTAATTTTGTTGAGTAACAAAAAGTTTTTAAATAAATTCTTGGGTCTTGGTTATATATTAAATACCTCCCTAATAAAGGTTGGAATTTTCCTTGGGACATTATTTAAATAAGTTCGCTTTTCCTTTGGCCATTATCACTTTTCCCTTACATTTTCTACCTTACATTTAATCCTCTCCTTTCTGGCAAAGCAAATAAGCACAGTGAATTATCCAATCCCAAATACTTGCTCATTACTCAGCCACCCACGATACCATATATACATATATATACATATATATAGATATACATCCAAGACATCCTGTTTCTGGACGGAAGTTGGTTGGATAATTCCACAATCTGGCCATTAGCATAATCAGAACGTTTGCCAAGTGGCAGCTAGCAGGAAAAAGAAAATGTTTGAACATGCAGCGGGGGGAGAATGGAAAAATCCAGAGACGCCGCCGCACTTAAACATTTAAATAAAAATGATAACTTTATGCGAAGGGGTAAAATTAGAGGACGGAGGCCAAAGCCAAAACCGAAAATGTCATTACAGGACTCGCGCTCTCTCTGTCTCTCAGACGCAACAGTAGCCAGCAGTCTCCTCATCCAATGACGCCAAGTAAAAGTTTTTACAAAAAAAAAAAAAAATAATAAAGGATAAAGAAAAATAGTCAAGCAAATCCAGAAAAGTATTAGAAAGTCTGCGGGGACTGAGGTTTGAAGGCAGCTCCTGTCTGCGAACAGGTTTCAGGTCGTCAGGCGGGCGTCTGTCTTGTCCTTCCATTTGCCCCTTTCCTCCCGAAGTTCTCCTGGTTACTCCTGTCTCCTTTG
Organism: Drosophila nikananu; assembly: GCA_008042635.1. Taxonomy (NCBI): domain Eukaryota; kingdom Metazoa; phylum Arthropoda; class Insecta; order Diptera; family Drosophilidae; genus Drosophila; species Drosophila nikananu. The sequence continues at coordinate 1,555 of VNJV01011723.1, forward strand.
GCCGCCCACTCACATGTCCCTGACGTCCTGATGTCCTGGCAACGGTGATAAATGGCGCCAATGTGCCGCCTGAAGTCGCGACGCGTCGCAATCGCTTTTTCGGTGCCTTTGAAAGGGGATGTGCGGGATGTCTACACTGCAAGAACTAAGAACTATCTAAATGTGTCATTTAATTCTTTAATATTAAAATTTCTTTTAAGTTAACTATGAAATAGAGGGTTTAAGCACACCAAAGAAGGAGGTTGAGGAGCATAAGGCTACCGGTTTTATAAAGGAAGATAAACCAGAACAATATTATTGTATAATTCTATTGCCTGTTTAACAATATTTACTTGGGGAATTATGCAACAGAGTGTTATTTATTATTATTTAGATTTTTTAAATATAGGTATAATATTGTTTTTGTGTTTAAAAAACCATAAAGATCATGCTGAAGATATTTAAATAGACTTTTACGCGGTCAAGTTAATTTTTGAATAGTTTTTAGATTCTTAAAATATATTTAATATTGTTTTTATGTTTTAAAAAATCATGGAGAACAACCGAAGAAAAATACGTATTTTTAAGTTGTTAAGTTAATCTTTCATTGTTTTTCGTATAAGCAAATAATAATAATATATATAATAATATATTTATAATATATTTATAATATATATTGAGGGCATATTATTTTCTTATGTGCACAAATTTTAGGTGGGTGAAATCTGCGGCAAGTTGCCTTTTTCAGTTAGTTTAGTTTGTAATGCTCCATTTAGTTTTGGCTCATCCCAGAGCTTCTTTTTTTTGGTTATACCAAAGTCCCATTCGGGAAAAAAAGATCCATCTGATGACAAATCCACACTAAACGTGTTTGATTCTATTTGTTTCTCTCATCGTTTTTTTTCCTTCCACCCGGTGGCATGTAATTGTCCTCTTTTTCTTGCACCTAGACAGGATTGGATGAGATGGCAAAGGATGGGAGCCCGGGTGTGTGTGTAGTCGATGTCGATTTGCTGTCATTACGCTGCTTACACGCGGTTATTTATGACAATTGTTGGAAAATATGAATTGACAGCGACTACGACGACGGCGACGCGACAGGCGACGAGGTCTAGTGAAGACATCTTCCAATTAGGGAGCAGGGAATACGGAATACGTATCTCTGTATCTGTATGTTCCAAGGAAATAAAAACGTCGACAGACAATTGAATGGCACAAGACTCTGGCCAAAAGGAAAGCGCAGCCAGCAGCAGTTTTCCTTCGTCACCAAAGCGATTGCTTGCGAATTGTTACATCAGCGCAATGAGCGAGTTTTTAGAGCCACAAAAAAAACAGGACCAGGGATTTGCAAATTTAGCAATTTGTATATTTTATTATTTTTCTATTATTGAGAAAGTATTTTTACACACGAAGAATTTGTGAAAGGATTGGGATGATTAAGAGCGTTTATATTGATTTTCATTTATTATAAAATATCTCTCATTTTGATTGATTTTAATTTATTAAAAATACTTTAAGTACTCTTATATTGTCGGCTAAATATAAATCTTATATCTCTTTTTCTTCCAGAACTCCATCCGTCACAATCTGTCGCTGCACAACCGCTTTATGAGAGTTCAAAACGAGGGCACCGGCAAATCCTCCTGGTGGATGCTCAACCCAGAGGCCAAGCCTGGAAAGTCGGTGCGTCGTCGTGCCGCCTCCATGGAGACATCGCGGTACGAGAAGCGACGCGGACGGGCCAAGAAGCGTGTGGAGGCACTGCGTCAGGCGGGTGTTGTTGGCTTAAACGATGCCACGCCCTCGCCAAGTAGCAGCGTCTCCGAGGGATTGGATCACTTTCCGGAGAGTCCGCTGCACAGGTAACTACCAACTGTGACTAAAAGCCTGAGGTTAGAGTAGAGAATTTATTGCTTAGCTTGGTAGATGATTTATTAATTCGATTTTAGAATATAAAACATACTCGATATTATTTTTTTAATATAGATTTATAGTAAAGAAAAAGCTTTAAAAGTTAGCTATTTATTTGTTACTTGCTAAAAAATATTTCATATACAAATGAAATTAAACTGAAATAACCACTGACAACGGCTAGATTTTCCTATAATTTATTACTTAGTCTTTAAACATTTACTTTTGTAAACTTTATAGCATTATCTGGGTCAAATACATTATGTTCTTGCTGGCAATTAATTTTAATTGATAAACAATTATGTACATATAAACATTTCCAAGATTTAATTACTACCATCAGGAGTAGTTCATGGTGCTTAACCTGTCGAGTTATTAAATACAGCAGTAAAAGTTGGAATTTAGAATAGTGTCACGATTCTGCGAGACAAGGTTTTAAATAAGTCGTGCATCGTAAAAACTCTAACTTAATCTAAAGTTAAAGTCTTAAAAGTAAGGAATTTGGTTAACTGAAATTGGTATTGGCTTGTATTTAAAATATCAAAAATATTGAATTTAAACTTATTTATTTGTTAAAATCCCAAAAATATGCAATATTCTAGTTATTTATTTAAATTTAATATAATATGCTACCTTAACTCTTAAGCATGTGATAATGTCCTACCTTCTTTTTATTCACACTATAACAAGCTTCTATTTTAATTAATCAATTTTAAACATATATAAGCACTTAAGTGAAATTAGTTAGAAAGTTAAAGTATCGTCTTTAGAGTTTGGTTTAATTTATTAATCAATTAATCAAGCAAACAATTAACACTTTATCCTAACTTGCGTGACAAATTGGCAAGTTTTGCAGCGTCTCTTTGAGACGTAGACCCCGTCTTAAGTCTTATGTCTAAGTTCTTCTTACAGTCATTTATTATATTTTCAATTATTTTATTAAATTTTTAATTTTATTTATTTCCTTCTTTTCTTTCTCCTTAATTTTCCTTTTAACTGCGACGATAAAGTGGCGGCGGCTTCCAGTTATCGCCCGATTTCCGGCAGCGCGCCTCCTCCAATGCCAGTTCCTGCGGACGCCTGAGTCCGATCCGCGCCCAGGATCTCGAGCCCGATTGGGGCTTCCCCGTTGACTACCAGAACACAACGATGACCCAGGCCCATGCCCAGGCGCTGGAGGAGCTGACGGGCTCCATAGCGGACGAGCTGACGCTGTGCACCCAACAGCAGCAGCAGCAACAACAGCAGCAAGGGTCAGTTCTCTCGATGGCTGTTTGGGTTTATTAATTGTTTTTGGGTTATTTCCCCCTTTTTGTGTAAATATGTGTTTTCCAAAAACCAAAAATGTTTTATTTTCTATAAATATTATTTAATGCATGCGAAAGAAATGAAATTTAATCTTAGACAGAGCTTTGCATGCGGCCGAATGACCTAGGATTGTGTTTGAAAATCAGATCTATAAAGTCACCTCTCTTCTCGTTCTTGCCACCCAACGATCGTACGGCTGGAGCAGGTTCAGTGCCGCCTCCGGTTTGCCCACGCAGCCACCCCCGCCGCCCTATCAGCCGCCTCAGCACCAGCAGCAGGCGCAGCAGCAACAGTCGCAGTACGCCCTCAATGGCCCCGCCCTCAATGCCAGCGGCTATAACACGCTGCAGCCACAGTCGCAGTGCCTGCTGCATCGATCCCTCAACTGCAGCTGCCTGCACAATGCAAGAGATGTGAGTAAAAACAAGATGAGTAACGCTAGACTCAAGCTCTCTTTTTGAATCTGAGGGCGTTATGCTTCTGTTCTTATGAGATTTTTAATAATATTTAATGATACTATTTACTAATCCATATTTCTTCTTCCTTCTTCAGGGCCTGTCACCAAACTCCGTGACCACCACAATGTCGCCCGCCTATCCAAACAGCGAGCCCTCCTCGGACTCTCTGAACACGTACAGCAATGTGGTGCTAGATGGACCCACGGACGCTGGTTCCCTTCTGGTCCAGCAGCAACAGCAGCAGCAGCAGCTGGAAGGTAGTCTCAAATTCCTCTCTCTCTCTCTCTACATCTCTAATCCTTCCTCTACTATATATCTGTGTATCCCGCTTATCTTCTTTAATCCCTCTAACCGTCTGCGAAACTCAACCCCCACTTGCGATGCGAAATGTTAGATAATAACTGCGCCTCTACTTTGATAGGACAATGCCTGGAGGTGCTTAACAATGAGGCGCAGCCCATAGACGAATTTAACCTGGAGAACTTCCCTGTGGGGAATCTGGAGTGCAATGTGGAGGAGGTGACATATCAGTATATAGGATGCTTGAAATACTTATTAATATATTTTCATTTATTCCACGACAGCTGCTACAGCAGGAGATGAGCTATGGCGGCCTGCTGGACATCAACATACCCCTGGCCACAGTGAACACCAATTTGGTCGGCAACAGTGTCGTTGGTGGCTCGACCTTAAGCAACCTCAGCGGTCTCTGCAATCTGAGCAGCAATTCCGGCAGCAATCCCAGTCTGAATCAGCTGCAGGCACAGCTCCAACAGCAGCAGCAGCAGCAACAGCAGCAACTGCAACAACAGCAGCAGCAGCAGCACCACCAACAGCAGCAACAGTTGCTGCTCAATAACAACAATAATAACAGCAGCAGCAGCAGCAGCAGTCTGGAATTGGTGACACAAGCGGCCAGCACAAACCTAAACGCCAGGGTGCAGTACTCGCAGCCCAGTGTGGTGACCTCGCCACCCTCCTGGGTGCACTAGATCCGTTACCAGGGTCCAGAGATCCAGGGACTCCAGGATGATCCATAGTCTATAGGTAGCGCGTGTGTGTGTGTTGTTTGTGTCGCCAATGGAACGCTTTAAAAACGCTAATTCTAAGGACAATAGTGTAAAGTGGATGGGAAGGAAGCCGCCGCAACAGCAGCTGCTGGATCAGTGGGCAGGAGAGAAGGCAGGAGCCGCAGCTGGATAGCCACTAAAAAGTTTACAAAGTGAGTAGGAAAGCAAGGATTAGCTACATAAATGCATAGTTTCTTAAATTATTATTAAGAAGTATCTATCTGCTTCGAAGGAAGCTTCTCCCCACTGCGACTTCGGTCGGTTTCAATTTACATCAGAGCTCTAAAAGCCATTCAATGTGACAGCATAAATTATGTTAATAAACGTCATTTCACGGCGCGCATTTTATGAATATGTAAAATGTGAAAAAGTGGCACAGACTGGCGGAGGAGGAACCACACTCCCCCCCGCGTATTCTTTAAGGGATTTTTTCTTTCCTTTCCCCTCTGGTTTTGTGTCCTGTTTTTATACAAATCGTCTTCACTTGACTTCATTACACCCATGAATCTTTTATGGACATTTTGTTTCGTTTCGTTTCCTTTTTTTTCTCTTCTCTTCCTGGTTCCTTTTCTTGGCCGCGGAATTTGTACTTATTATGTGTTTCCATTTTTTTGTTTGCTGCTACTTGAGGGCAATTACACGCGTTCAATTATCATAATACATTGTCAAGAGGAGTTTGCTTCGTGTCCTTGTTCCTTTTCAATTTAAGCGCTTTTAAAGTGAGAGCTTGCATCGCGCTTGGCGCTCACTCAAATTATGGCAAATTAAGTCCAATTTACCTAAGCCATAAAATATGTAAGAGGCCACTTTGCTACCTGGACGAGGGCGAGGATACCTCCTGGCCCGAGTGTCCTTTCCAGCGCTAATTTGACTGGCCAAGCGGAGCGAAGCCAAGGGAAACAGCCCGAGGGGCATTTCCTCAGCTCCAGCAAACCGCCGCGCAAATTCGTCAAGGCAACTCCCTCTCCCCCAATTTTCCTCGATTTTCCCCGGACTACTGGAAAGCTGAATGCTGAAAAATTAATTACGTCCTTAGGGTGACTTATGCATGCCACTGATATCTGACCCCTCGGCAGGTGGACTCGACGGAGTTACGAGGCAACTCCTCGGCTCAAATCAAGCGCGTTAAACGTTGCTAATATTGAAAAATTACACTGCTGGTGGGTGAGATTGTTAAATGGCACTGGTTTTAGCAGGGTTTTGAGAGGGTTTTTGATTGAACTTTGCTTATTTTTATGGGAAATATAAAGTGTAAATTGAGTAAAATTTCAAATTAATTTTATATTTTTTGGGAAATGTTAATGGATTTTAAGAAGTTTTCAGCTGGATTCTTAGTTCTGGGTATATTTTGTGTGTAGTTTTTGATAAATTATTCTTATATTTGTTCAAGCATTTTAAAGTCATTTTTCTTATATATTTAAATTTTAAAACTATAAATAATCATTAAATAGCGGCCTATTAATTGGGGATTTAAGAGCCCCACATTGTAGTTTAATTTACTGCTTTAAAAATTGGTACTAAACCTTAATAATTTCAAAAAACTTGGCTACAATTTTACACTTTATCTGGAAAATTTTATTAATGTTCAAATGTTTATGCCTATTTTTTCTAATTTAATATTTTTTAATAGAAATATGTGTATCAATACATTAAATTAAACATTCTTATAAACCGTAATTTGCACCTAATTAATTATAAAATAGCTTCGGTTAGTATTTTTAGACTAGCTACAACAAGGACATCTCTAACTTCTAAATGAATTACATCTAAATGACCGACTACTTTGAGCTAAACTTTTCCAGCCTCTCAATTACACCAACACTCTGATCCAGAAATTTGTGGTGCCACTTAACATTCCTGCAACTTAACTGTCCTCTTTTTATATATGTATATATTTTCTTATTTCTATTTCAATGTCACGACTGGCGGCGACTGTCACCGCGCATTTTTACTTTGTGCCAAACTTTAGCTAGAAAAAAAGGTCCTCGGGAAACTCGGGGGGAAAACCTTTGTCCACACAAATTGAATTCCTCACTAAGTTGCTGCTGTAAGCCAACAATTAGAAAACAGCAAAGCGACCAGAAAAAACCAAAGAAATAAAAGAAAGAAAGGACCAAGTTGGCCAGGCAAAAGGACAAAGTTGTAACTTTGTCAAGTTTGGCGCCAATCGCATGACGTGCTAATAAAATAAAATTTGCCAGCGGAGAATTCGAAATGATTTCGAAATTTATGCCAAGTGCAAACTTTTGTGTTTGCCGGGATTTCTCTTTTTTTCTTTTTTGTCTTCGCTTCATTTGAGTGAATAATTTGAATTGCATCAGCAGTGGATTTTCATTTCCATTTCAATTTTTCATAATTCACCCAAGTGACAGCGGCTAGAGGAATTCCTTTCTTATTATGCTAATGCCTTAAAGTCTCCCCCCCACCCTCTGGTTTAATAAAGAATTTCATAAGGATTTGTGTAACTTTAAGCGAGGGCGAGGGCAAGGGCTGGTGTCCTGGATAGGCTTATTAGCCAGGAGCGACGACACATGCCACTCAATAAGTTGTCGCAACGCAACATCTGCCCAGAGGTGGCAGCAGCCAGAGTCGTCCTATGAAGCGCTGAAATGCTGTAAAATAAGGAACCGGGGATAGGGAATCGGGGGAGGTGTGGAAATCACATCATCGTCCGCAGATTGACTGACTTGACACATAATAAAGTCACACTCAAATTATGGCTGCAGATGCTGTGCCACCAAGGGCCAAGAACGAAACATTTTCTGGGTTTTTAGTTCACTGAAAAATACAAAGGAAAATTATAACTATGAAATTTAAATTTGAAAATAAATGTAGGGTGATTTTAAAGAAAAGTTAATGCTTGGAATGTTGATTTTTGGCAAGGTTAATCATAAAAATATAAAGAAAAATAAATTTAATATGAAATTGGAATTTTAAAATAATATAAGGGTTATTTTAAAGGGATTATTATGTTTGGTGGTTTTATTTTAAAAAGGTTTACCATAAACACATCATTTATTGAAGTATCTTTGAAATTGTTTCTTAATTCCAAAAAAATTCTCTAACTTCATAGACTTTTTTGTTAACCATAAGAAAAGGGAATTGGTTGTGAACCTATTTGAAATACATACATTACCTGAACCGTTCTATCCTTTGTTGTTCCGACAGCTTATAATAATTTCTATCTGAATTTCCAAGCTCCTCCAAAATTTTTTTCAGTGCCATTTTAAATGAGGGGTGCAGGTCGGTTGCCCTGGTGAAACCGCGCGTGAAACACAAAGGCATTTTCAGGCAATTTATTAGTTGACAAAAAGAGGGAAACAAAAAAAAAAGCGAAACGTGCAAAGGGGCCCCGGCAAATGGTGAAAAAATGTGCGGCTTCGTTGCCGCGGCCTCTGCTTTTTTTCTTCTTCATTTTATCCTGGCAACCAGAGATTTGGAGGAGACCACCGCAAGTTTCGCTTAGGTGTTGAAACTTGTCCGCAACTCGCTGAATAATTCAGAGGGCCAAAAACTTTGCTGCCTCCCGGCTCACGTTTGATTAAATTTTAATGCCAGTGCACATCATTAATAAATTCCCAGCGGGCCAGCGGGTGGTGGGGGTTATAAGTTTGAATAAATTGAATTAGCGACAGGATTTTTGTCCTGCGGGAGCTAATCCCCGCAGATTGTTTGACAAACTTTGGACAGGTTTGGCCGTCACCAGAGTGTCAGAACTAATTGTCCAGCAAAAAAGTGGTGGTAAAAAGTGCGAGAAAGTGTAGAAAAAGAAAGGTAGATCCCTGCATCGGCATTGGCATTCAAATGAAAATTTCATTATCCTGTGCCTGGTGGTGGCATAAGCGGGAAATCAATTTGTCAGTGCGCTGGGGAAATGCGCGTTTTCATCGTACAAATTGTCAGCAATTTAATAACATTTAAGCTGCCAACGGCGGGAAGCAATGATAAGCGAGGCCACACACACACACACACTGAGATCCAGAGTCCTGATCCAACAAGGACCTGTTCGTGGGTCCTTGTGGCAACAAACCGCATTTACACTCACTTAACTCGACACGATGCGGAGGTCGTAGCCTCCATGGATAGCTTTTCCCTTTTCCTGAGCAGGGAAAACAATTGCCGGCAGGAAAAGTTCGGAGGCGGGGAGGCAGGCGGAAAAACGGCTTGTGTACGTACAAGCTGCTTAAGGTCCTTAAGGACCCCTCTCTCCCGAACGCACGTTCAAACAAATAAAGCTCTGCGAGCGGTTTAAACACTTGTTGCATGGACAAAGGATAATAATGACGTGACAGCCAGGAGTCCTCACTTATACAGCGACGACCATAAAACTCACACACATATAAAACACGTTGCCTTTACACTGAAAATAAGAAGGGGTGTACTTAGGTTTTAAAGGTGATTTTGTAATGAAAGAAGTTTTTAAGGACATAAAAAAGATTTTTTAAATAAATTCTTAGGGCTACTTTTAAGGGAGATTCTAAGGGACTTTAAGAGAATTAAAGTTAAACATTAGAGGTTTAATTATAGGAAATATCAACTTTATTAAAAGTATGACTATTTCTTTCTTTTTAATATAAAACTATACTGTATTTCGTTGTGTGTAAGTAATAAAGCAAACAGAAGGCTCGCTTTTATTATAAGACCAGCAAGGTGGCAGCAAGAACCTGTCAGAAAGGGGCAAAGCCTGGCAAAGACACCTGGTGGCTTCTTGTCTTTTCCTGCACCATCCATCCCTAAAAACCACTGCAAATATTGTATTGTATTATGCCCGGAGGCATCTAATCAGGGGGGTCCTGACATGTAGTTACACACAACAACAAAAATTTAATGCCCCCGCGGGTGTCGGGCCATAAAGCGCTCATAAGTAGGTAATACCCCTCGCACTTGGCACTCCTTCAGCTTCATCTTCATCTCCACTTCGGCCCATCTCCTTGCAGCAGCTTTCATCTCTGATTCTGAGGCTGGGAGTTCCTCCAAAGTGCCGCATAAAATTCAATTGCAGGCCATAAAAACTGTGCGTGATCTACATACCCAATATAATTTAAAGCTGTAACTAATAAAATTGTGTCAGCGATAAGCGCTGGCGAGAAAGGAGCTGTGATTTTTATGTTTTTTCCAAGGGAATTTATTGAGCCAAGGGAAAGAAATCTTATTTTAAATGTTTAGCTTTGCCGTTGTCGTTTTTATGGCATAATTTTTTTTTTTGCCCGTTTGTAGTTTCTGTCTTTTTGGTAGGGGAATAAATATTTGCATAAAAATTGCCCAGAATGGGAGCAAGGGAAAGGCCTCCTCTCCTCTATCTCAGTCTCATCAGACTCTGCTTATGAATATTTCGGAGCCTGCCAAGTGTCAAGTGCCATTACATATCCCCTCCCAAAAATGTATATAGAGAAATCTGAATAAATTAGCCCCTTAAGAGGGGGTAAGAGATAGCCTTGCCCTGGTCATTGTAGGACATGCTGATTGTCCTTTCATGAAGTGTTGATGTGGGGATGATTGTTCCATTGAAATTTAACTCTACTTTATAGCTTAGCTTCTATTTCGATATCCACTAATCGTTTTGCATATTTTCCTTCTCTCGTTTCAGGATAAATCTGGTCGCTTCTAATCTAACATACATACAATACATATACATAGATATATAACTACAAATATATATATATAATATGCATTACAAATAGAAAACAAAGCATACAAATAATACCAAGTAATCACCAATAATTAGATGCTACCATCATTAGTAAAATTCTCTGTCGTGGCAATGCAAAAACAAAGCAAGAAGAAAAAAACAAAAAACAAGTAACTTTGTCAGCTAGCGAGGGAAAAACTTGATTTGAAAAGAAAACACGGTTTTAGTAATTAAGTTCAACTTTGTACATATTAATTTTAATAACCTTGACGTAATGCAACAACCAACCAACAAATAATAATAATAATAACACTACTACTGATAATGATAATAAGACCACAAAAACAAACGTGAAACGTATACTAAATGTTCGGAAAACAATATTCATTTGTCAAGCTATCAAGAAAGTAAAATATGAAATAATACGTGAAAAACAAAGGCAAGAAAAACAACAACAACAAACGAGAAATTAGCACAATTATGTAATAATTTATGCTTAATTAATGTATTTAATTGAAACAAAATCTAATTGTAATTGTATATTTTTTCTATAAAAAGAAGAGCAAACAAAACCCTTAAAGAAGAAACTTGTGTAAAAATTATGCTTAAGATTCGCAATGGAATACGTAATTAATTTTCTGGTTAGTTAGCCACAGATCAGCTTACGAAAAGCCATTTACCCCCAAAATCCACCTTTGTTACCCATAAATAATATACCAACACATAGGTAGATTGTACGCATTAAATAAACAAACAAAAAAAAGCTAAAAACATTAAACCACAATTGAATGTAATTCATTGAAATTTCAAATATTAGTAAATGTAAATGTTGCTAGGCAAAAATTAGGAATATGAGAAAGAGAAAATCACAGAATATCCGCAAATCCCCAGAACCCAAAAACGGAAACCACAACTAGATACCAGAAATAACAAGCAAATACAACAAGCGCATCATTGTGTACTATTATGGGCTAAATGTTAATTATTAACTAGATTGTACAATTCAAATGTAGTTCATACTATTTAAAATGCAAAAAACGGAGTGAAGATGAATAAACTGATGATTCAATATAAGAAACAACACCAATATCTTTTGTTTATTATATTGGGTTCTAAGGAAAACAACAGTACGATCAAAAATTCGGATCTAATTTTTTTTCAACAAAAATTACAGTGGTTACATCGTCAAAATTGTCAAAAAATTTGAAGAAAATTAGAAATCGAGTTTTAAATGCAGAAAAGTTCTACTTTAAAAACTAGGAAGAAAAAACCAAACCAGACGGAAATCGGTTGAGTTTAAACCAAGTTATGATCAAAAATCCATTGAAGAAGTTCGCGATTTCTGGGTCCATTTTTTTCAACAAAAATTAATGGGGTTACATCGCCAAAATTGTAAAAAATAATAAGATACGAGATCTCGCCAGGGTTTGAACCCTCAACCTTTTGCACTAAGCATTCGCTTCGCTTTAGACAGTTAGGCCACAGTGGTCGAGGAGCGCGCGGTGAAAAGTAGCTTACATAAATCATGACTTGCAAAACCAGCTCAAGTAAAACCTGTTCCGGATCGCTATAATTCCCAAGTCGTTATTCTGCAGCACTTAGCTTAAATACGAGTTCTTGATTACGTCAACCTCCGCGAATGTTAAAGTTATCAAGTCGTACTTGAGCAAGTGAATTTCACAACCCAACCGCCAAAGAGATATATTCGTTGTTACAAAGAAATATTGTAATAATTATTAATTGTTCCACAAAAGATAAGAAAAAGCTTTTAATTGCATCAAAGTTCTCAAGCTATCTCAGCCTTCACCATGAAGGTTCCCTCAAGGGGGCAAGTCATGTAAAATTTCAAAAATATATAAACGATTTAAGCGATCGAAAAAGCTTAAAGACCATTGTGAACCAATGGATGTTGATATCGGTGGGGAGGAGGAGATGGTTGTTATACCGATTAGTAGTTACACTCCTCCAATCCATGACAGCGAGCCAATGGAAGTAGACACTCAGATTGAAACTATAGTACAACCACCGCAGTGCCAAATACTTGTATGTGTAACCGTCTGCACAGTAAATAATATGTAAAGTTATAATTGACAAAATGAATATTCTTTCTTTTATACCCTTGCAGGGTTTATAATTTTAGTCAGAAGTTTGCAACGCAGTGAAGGAAGCATTTCCGACCCTATAAAGTATATATATTTTCTTGACCAGCATTAACAGCCGAGTCGATCTAGCCATGTCTGTCCGTCTGTCTGCCTGCCTACGCAAACTAGTCCCTCAGTTTTTAAGCTATCTGAGTAAAACTTTGCAGATAGTCTTCTATGTATGTATATGCTTTCACTACTATACAAGTCGGAACGGGCCAGATCGGACTACTATATCATATAGCTGCCATAAAAGCGATCGGGAAATTTGCAATAAAGAAATTTATACTTAACCATTTTTTAACATATTTTTATATAATTCGAGACATGCCCATTTTGTATTTTTATAGAATTGCGGTTTTAATTTTAAGGGTATGCAAGATTTCGTTCCTAGATTTTTGGTCGGCACTGTGTGAAATAATAGTTATTTCATCATGGTATTTACCGACAGAAAATAGGTTCAAAACTTGGATAAGCAGCACCGAGTTTCCACACCATGCTTCGGGTCTGTGTTTTTTATAATAATGCGGTCGGCAATGCAGTCCTCAACTTAAAGCAGTTTTTAAACTTTGAAGAAAGCTGTGAAAGTACTGAGAATAATTTCTTATTTCTTTCTAAATTTAAAAATATAAAGACATTAATAATAATTAAAATTTAGAAAAACTAATACTATTTTAAGGACAAATAAAATAAAAACATAAACAGAATAACACAACTAAATAATACAAATCATAATATATGGTCACCCTATTCAGTTAAGTCTAATATTTTATATTTTTTGTATTTTGACAGAAGTCTCTAAATAAACTTATTTGATATTCTTTTCGAAAATAAAAAAAAATATATTAGTAATTTACATGGTAATTTTCTCATTTCTAAGGGTTGCAGTAGCTGAAAACATTTGCATCAGCCGTAGCGATGCTTATTGCTTATTGTTATTATTTTTATTATTATTATTATTTTTACTAGTTAATATTTAATTATGATTACTTATTTAAATGCATAATTTATTTGAATTTTTTATTAACATTACGTTTAAAAGCTTATGCTAAATCAGCAAATACCGTGATATGTTATGATTTACAAATCTACGCCATGATCAGCTGGTCTACTCAGTGCCGCCGTCATTTCCGATTTAATAAACAAATAAAGGCACTTCCCCAACACCTCTTCCTCTTCCCGTCAGCTTCCACTTCCCACTTCCCCCTCATTGAGTATTCAAAAGCTCAGTCAACACACATTTTCCAAATACGAATAGAGGTAGTTTAGTTTAGGGGCTGCCTTCCTCTCTTCTTGCATTTTGTTTAAAGTTTTCAGCAGCTGATTGCTGATTGAACGTTGACCACCCAAACACTAGACACACACACTGAACACACACTCCACAAAAGGCCGGAAACTTTTAATTCAGCAAAGAGTTAGTCGAGCAAGAAAGACACTCGTAACTCGCGAGTTTTTAAGCTGACCAGTTGCCAGGCATTTGTGTTTTCAACCTATTTGGAAACCGCTTTTGGTTTCAGTCTCGTTTTCGTTTTCTGTCAGTTGCATTTCAAGCTCCGAGCACAGCAGTTGCAGTCGTATTTATTTAAAACATTCTCATAACAAGTTGTAAGTGTTAAATTTGTAATTTTTAGACGTCAAAAAACATATAAACATTGTGTTTAAAGGGTTATCAAAAGTTAAGGCTGATATTGTTGTATTATGGTATTTATAAAGTTCAGTGAATTAAAAAAAGGTTACCTACCAAGTTCTCTAATTTAATAACTCTAATAATTTACAACTAATTAGCATTGCAAATTCTGCCAATTTTTCTGTAGGAACTGTCTTAAATATTAAAAAAGATAATAATTTCTTTGATAATATCATTGTTTATGGTCACAATTTTTTTGTTTATATAAAAACCTTTCCCATCAATCAAAAATAATTTTTGTGTCGTCACCATATCGTATATTGATATACCTTATCATAAATAGTTCTGCTTATTCTGTTTTTTTTCTGATATAAAAAACCCACCCAAACAATCGATCAACAAACGCTTTTAATGTGTCGTCACGATTCGATTTCAGTTTCGGTTTTGTTATATTCTCGTTTTCGTTTGGATTGGATGGGGATCTCAACTTTCTAAATGCTAATGGAGGAACTCTGAGATTTACAAAAGTGGGCGCGTCGATTACTTCCTGGATTAAACCGAACAAAGGGGAACGGAACGCGCTGTTAATTCTTAAACAGTTTCACTAAATTAAGGCGGTGTCTTGCATAACAAGTGCCAATGACGCTGGCAATCGATTGGCTGGGCCTACCCCGCTCTTTCTATATAATATTGCTTGCCAGTCCATTCTCAGACAGTAATCAAAGCTTAATGTTTGCT